>JAKCPI010005429.1:0-15978 GCA_023213315.1 Euborellia annulipes | reverse complement strand
ATGTCTATCTTTCAATTCCGTTCTGTTATACTAAATTTCACTGGAAAATTACTTATTGTGTTTGTACAATATATAGAGGGAGTTAATATATCGAATACAAACACAAATATTGTGTTGATATTTAGTTTCTAAAACTAAGTAATTTATCCAAGGAAAATTTTGAAAAAGAGAATTATTAGGTTGTTGATTAATTGACTGTATTGGTTAGAAATTTTAGAGAAATTGGGGAAATCAAATTTCAATCACGTAAATGAGTTTTTGAAAATTTAAATGGTTAAGGGGGGTGAATCTGTGGCTGGAGATATGTTATTGTTGAAGTAGCGAGGATGCAATCATTTAATGGTTTATTTGAAGAATAGAGAGTTTTAAAAAATCTTCTGGGTTCAAAAAAATATTTAGATAGTCTGGACTATGTGTTATTCTGCAGGCTGATTGAATTAAAATTTTGTAGATTCCCTAAACAGATTAAAAACAAGAGGAAGACCTTAACAAGAAATGTTACAACTAATGTTATTAACTTTAGCAAAATAATAGCCAAAAACAAAATTATTTTTTGTTTAAAAAAATATTTAGGGTAAATCATTCGGGGATTTTTATTATTTGAAGAATACAGATAAAAAAAATCCAGTGCAACCAGTCACACCCTATTTTTTGTGTTGACATATGTTTAGTTTCCGCCGATAAGGACTGTTTATTTTGAAAGTGGTGTAAGTCCATTTTCTATTGTTTCGAGAAAATGAAAGGTTAACATATCTGTTTATTAAAAAATCTGGTGTGACTGGCGCACAGCACACAACTTTTCTCTTACCTTCGGTAATCGAAAGTTGAGTACTGTGCTTGTCACACCAGATTTTTTGTGTCGACATGTATTTAGTTCCCGGCAGTAGGGAATATTTGAATTCAGATGTAAAATTTATAAGTATGGGAAAATATTTATATTTTGTTACCATGGCAACCATTTCTCCTATCTTTCCTATGAAGCACAAGAGTAAAGTGTGCTTCAAACAATTTTGAGGGCAAAACGAGAATATACATTTGAAAGAGCATCTAAAAAATAATTGATTTTTGAATTTTAATCAAAATCGTTAGAGCGAATTTTGAGAAAATCGAAAAAAACTGAAAAGTACATCAGTAAAGTACTAGTACTCTTTGGCCGATTTTGATTAAAAGCTTATTTTTCCGGTCCCGGGGGTGTTTAACTTAAATATAAAATTTCAGCCTTCATAGCAATTCCTTCATGCTTAAAAGTGAAACACAGACACACACACACACACACCCACCCACACACCCACCCACCCACCCACAGACAGACCATGTCGCGAAAACCACTTTTTGGATTCAGGGGACCTCAAAACGTGAAGATCCATCAAAATCTCGACATCGAATTTTTGACATGAATCCAATACTTTCTCTCTATATATATATTACATATATACATAGGTAAGAGAAAGTAAAAATCTATTTACCGACCAATTTTCAATTGTACAAAAGAAATTCCCATGTTTTTAAAGAAATTGCCATGTTTTGTACAATTGAAAATTGGTCGGTAAATAGATTTTACTTTCTCTTACCTATGTATATATGTAATATATATATAGAGAGAGAAAGTATTGGATTCATGTCAAAAATTCGATGTCGAGATTTTGATGGATCTTCACGTTTTGAGGTCCCCTGAATCCAAAAAAGTGGTTTTCGCGACATGGTCTGTCTGTGGGTGGGTGGGTGGGTGGGTGTGTGGGTGGGTGTGTGTGTGTGTGTGTCTGTGTTCACTTTTAAGCATGAAGGAATTGAGCTATGAGGTTGAAATTTTATATTTAAGTTAAACACCCCCCGGGACCGGAAAAATAAGCTTTTAATCAAAATCGGCCAAAGAGTACTAGTACTTTACTGATGTACTTTTTCAGTTTTTTTCGATTTTCTCAAAATTTGCTCCAACGATTTTTTTTAAAATTCAAAAAATCAATTATTTTTTAGATGCTCTTTAAAATGTATATTCTCTATTTTGCAATTGAAATCTTCTGAAGACCACTTTACTCTTGTACTCCATAGAAAAGATAGGAGATATGGTTGCCATGGCAACAAAATATAAATATTTTGCCATACTTATAAATTTTACAACTTGAAAATCGAATGTACCGTACTGTCGGAAACTAAATACATGCCGACACAAAAAATCTGGTGAGACAAGCACAGTACACAACTTTCGATTACCGAAGGTAAGAGAAAGTTGTGTGCTGTGCGCCAGTCACACCAGATTTTTTAATAAACAGATATGTTAAACTTTCATTTTCTCGAAACAATAGAAAATGGACTTACACCACTTTCAAAATAAACGGTCCATATATTAGAATTCAAGATATAAAATTTAGAAAAATATTTATATTTTGTTACCATGGCAACCATTTATTACTTATCTTTCCTATGAAATACAAGAGTAAAGTGTACGTCAAACAATTTGCGAGCAAAATGAGAATATACATTTTTTTTTTTTTCTCAGGGCCTGTCCGTGTTGCCACCCCAGATACACCTCAGCCTAAGTGGCTTATTGTGCTAGAATATACATTTGAAAGAGCATCTAAAAAATAAATGAATCAATATTAAAAAAATACCGAAAAAGTACTTCAGTAAAGTATTAGTACTCTTTGGCTGATTTTGTTCAAAAGCTTCATGTTACATCCCAGGAGGGGGGGGGGGGTTACCTAGCTAAAATATAAAATTTCAACCCCATAGCTCTCTTCGTTCTTGAACTATTTTGTTCACAGACACATCACTTTTTTGATTCAGGGGACCTCAAAACGCGTATATCCATCGAAATCTCGACATCGAATTTTTGACATGAATCCAATAATTTCTCTCTCTAAATATTAACATATTTAGAGGTAAGAGAAAGTAAAAAAGATTTAGATAAACTGAACTCAGAGAACATTTATTGAGTTTAGTTGCCTATCAGCAGGCTTATTTTCAAATTATCAAATAATTTTGACTTTTTTATTTATCTTATATTTTGACATATAAAATACCTAATATAGGGAGACAATAAGTTTAGATGAGAAATTAATTAAAAAGCGAATCAATTCGAAGAAGACAACACTCTAAACAAAAGCAAATGAGACACAAAGAGACGAAGAAACCAATAAGAAATATTGTCGTTTAGTTTGCTCCAAGTTGGTTGGCTGGTTGGCCCTTGAATATCCATTCTCATTTCTTGTGGAGTCCTTAAATCGCGTCTTGAGACATACAATTGTATGCCCGGATGCAAAACAACAAACACTCTTCCTCACTCACTCTCTCTTGTTGAATTTCAGATATTTTATTCGTAAACTCCTCTCCCTTTATTCCGTCTGACTTGTTCTTTCTCTGTCTTTAAATTACAAGAGAAGATTGCTAATTTAGAAAAATTGAAATGCCAATTGAAAAGTCAATTAAATGGAAAAAATAAAGTTGAATTATTTATTTATTACTCGTCAAAGTCAATATAACAAAGTTATATAAGAGGTATGTTTAGATATTACCGACCAAGCAGAAAATTAACTTAGCAAATAACTACATGAATACTTTTTTTGTTTAAA
Organism: Euborellia annulipes; assembly: GCA_023213315.1. Classification (NCBI taxonomy): domain Eukaryota; kingdom Metazoa; phylum Arthropoda; class Insecta; order Dermaptera; family Anisolabididae; genus Euborellia; species Euborellia annulipes. The sequence continues at coordinate 12,409 of JAKCPI010005429.1, read as the reverse complement.
TTTTATTTCCAGGAATTTTCTGAGAAAAATAAATAACTGGCGAATGTTTGTTGTTTGGTAAGAGGGGTTCTGGGGGTGAGGAGAAGTCAAGGAAAAAAAATATGGTGTGACTGATCGCACAGTACAAAACTTTCTTTTACCTTCGGAAATTGAAAGTTGTGTTCTGTGCTTGTCACACCAGATTTTTTTGTGTCGACTTATATTTAGTTTCCGCCGATATATTAGAATTTTTTTTTTTTTTTAAACATTCACACTTTTTTTCTCTTTTCCACTCACACTCATACAGTCTGTTCGGCAACTCAGGCCATATAAGACTTTAGACGATGACCGTTGTAAGTAATATATATATATTGGGGGTTCAGGCATTTCTATTTAAGCCACCTGGTATCCAAATGGCTTAAATAAAATCATCGGACTGCCTGAGGCCGAACCCGCGACGTTTGCTATAGGAGGTAGGCACCCTACCTACTACGCCAAACTCGGGGGCATATATTAGAACTCAAGATGTAAAATTTATAACCATGGGAGAGTTGGCGGGATGGCTACTGGCCGACAGCCAATAAATAAATTAAAAAAAAAAAAACATGGGAAAATATTTTATGTTACCATGGCAACCATTTTTCCTATCTTTCCTATGAAGTACAAGAGTAAAGTGGTCTTCAAAAGATTTTAATGACAAAATGAGAATATACAATTTTAAGAGCATCTAAAAAAATAATTGATTTTGGAATTTTTAATCAAAATCGTTGAAGCGAATTTTGAGAAAGTCTAAAAAAACTGAAAAAGTATATCAGTAAAGTACTAGTACTTTTTGGCCGATTTTGTTTAAAAGCTTATTTTCACGCTTCAGGGGGGTGTCTAACTTAAATATAAAATTTCAACCACCTAGCTCAATTCCTTCATGCTTTAAATTGGATACAGACACAGACAGACCATGTCGCGAAAACCACTTTTTGGATTCTGGGGACCTCAAAACGTGTATATCCATCAAAATCTCGGCATCGAATTTTTGACATAAAACCAAATATTTTCTCTATATATATTAACATATATAGAGGTAAGAGAAAGTAATAAAAACACAAAATTAGTAAATAATAACAATGAAGCTAAATGCATCGTGGGATGCGTATTGTTATGTTAGCTTTTAAATTCAAAATTCAATCCACCTAATTAACTTAGATCTCAAAATCACATTCTTTGAAATTCATTTTGAACACTTAGCGAGGAAGAGGTTTTATAACCCTTTTCAAGTGGTGTAGTTAATTTGGTACTTGAAATTTTGTACTCATGACCAACAAGCATGAAGTACTGCTACCACCATAAAGGTCTTAGATAAATTGACTATATATTTAGCAGAAAATATATATCAAGTGAGATGTGGTTAATTTACTGGAAAACAACAGCTAGCTAGCGCTCTATCTCTCCCTCCACTTTCTCTCTCTCCTTGAAGCCTTTAGGTATGCTATATCTAAACATTTCCACCAAATATATACATATGTGAATGTATGTTTAGTACGAGCGAATTTCTTGTTCTGTTCCAAAGGATCGATGTTTCTATTGCACATTGTTTTTAGAAGTATACATCTATATTTTCTTCACCAACAACAGGACATGTCGTTTTGATGACATTACCTCCTATGACAAGGGGAATACATTCATATGACAGAAGAGAGAGAGCATCTGGACATTGGATTTTGATTTATTACACATTGCTATGCACCATATAAAAATTATAACCCAAAACGTTCCACTAAAAACAAACAAATCGTCATATAGGTTGTTGGTGTATGATAATCATTATGATTCATGTCTATTTTGCATTTTGATTTTCAAATAAAATAAACATTATGTTTTATTAATAATATATTGCTATATATATATTTTTTTTTTTTTTAATTTTAAATATTTTTGTTTTATATTAAAACGCTCGATTAAAAAAAAATAATCAGGGGTATGGGTAATTCACTTTTTTTTATCAGATTAGATTTCCGAGAAAAGTGATTTCAATAAACTATGTAAATATTTAAAATTTTGATCGGTCACAAGATAAAGTAGATATAGAGTAAGGTGGGGCAAAAGTCCGCAGTTTTTCTTTTGGAATTTTTTTTGACCTTCCTATGAAAGATACAATAAAAATAGGAACATCCCCTGAAAGCCTGGTTAATTGGCTATCTTACATAATTTTTTTGGTTTCCAATTCGGTAGCATAAGAGTAGGAGAGGTATTTAAACAAAAATTTTCATTTGCGGACTTTTGCCCCACCGAGGGGGTAAAAGTCCGCACTAGCGCGGCAAAAGTCCTTAGGTTTAAAACAATTGCCCCTGCAGCGAACAAACTCTCGAACCAGGGTATAAAAAAGACAATAAGAAATACATTAGGTATAGGTATGTTTTATGTATTTATTTTATTTATTAGAAATACACAATAGGCCTTATAACAATTAGTCCCCAGTAAGATTGAAGTTCATAATCTGCATAAACATTTCGGGTCGTGGTCGTTTCCCTAGGCTCATTAATCCGATAAAATACTTGATAGGGGTATTAGAAACCCAGAAACTACTAGGTAGGGGTATTAGAAACTCGAATACCATTGGGTGACATTTGTTCCATTGGAGATCCATAGGGCCTTTTGCCCCGTCGAGGCCGCGGACTTTTGCCCCATTTAGCTATTTTCACCGAAGTGTTACAAAAAATTTTTATTGTTAACTGTAGAGAAAAAAAAGGTTTTAAAATATTTATTTAGGGTTATCAGCTTGCAATCAAAGACATTAGACAGTTAGAAAAGTGCATGCTGGTACATGTTGCAACCATGAGAATTTCCATAAATATTAGATGGAAGGTGACAAAAACATAAATTTGCTCATTGTTAACAATCGGCTTCAAACACGTTATTGAATTTCGAATCATCATCTGTTCTTGTTGTTAGCAACCTAACAAAGTTGTTTAGAACAACGTCAAGTCTACCGGGGATTTTAAAATGAGGATTCGGACTTTTGCCCCGTGCGGACTTTTGCCCCACCTTACTCTACCTAGATTGGCAGAATAACTCAATGGAAAAAACACTATAGTGATGTGATTCTAAAAAGATTTTTTTTAAATAAAATTTCAGTCCCAAAATACTCTAGTAAATTTCCCAATTTAATCCAGACCTACACCTACAATAATCGAAAGTTGCTTTTTTTAACAATACAGTACGGTATTTCTGTTTTTTTTTTTTTTTTTTTTTTTTTTTTTTTTACCACAAAAAATATTTTTATAAAGGTGATTTTTTTACTTTAAAAATTGAATCAGCAAGGTAATTCTTTTTTAATATTTTTTTTAATGCTTAATGCCTTCGTACACATAAAACACTCAGGAATTCAACTTTGAGGTAGGTTAAGAAAAAAAATAATTAAGGGTCGTCATTAATTTAAAGAGGATCTGGACTTAACATTAAAGAAGATAAACGTAAGGGAAAGAGAAGATAGAAAAAAAAGAGAAATTAAACTTTTAGAGAGAAAATAAACAACAAGAGAAGAGAGACGAGATTTCATGTTTCTTGCCACCATACTTTCATATACGGATTATTTTCTCGTTTTGTTAAAACATGAACTTGGTTTGTTTTTTTGTTTTTTTTTTACTTTGATTTCTTTGAAATTTTTTTACTTTCTCTTAACCTATATATGAAATATATATAGAGAGAAAGTATTGCGATCATGTCAAAAATTCGATGTCGAGATGTTGACGGCGTTTTGAGGTCCCCTGAATCAAAAAAGTGGTTTTCGCGACTGTGTGAATGTAAACAAAAATATCTAAAGAACGGGAAAGAGCTAGGAGGTTGAAATTTTATATTTAAGTTAGGCACCCCCTGAGATGTGACACGAAGCTTTTAAACAAAATTAGGCAAAGAGTACTAGTACTTTATTGATGTAATTTTTCAGTTTTTACTTTCTCTTACCTATGTATATATGTAATATATATATAGAGAGAAAGTATTGGATTCATGTCAAAAATTCGATGTCGAGATTTTGATGGATCTTCACGTTTTGAGGTCCCCTGAATCCAAAAAAGTGGTTTTCGCGACATGGTCTGTCTGTGGGTGGGTGGGTGGGTGGGTGGGTGGGTGTGTGGGGTGGGTGTGTGTGTGTGTGTGTCTGTGTTCACTTTTAAGCATGAAGGAATTGAGCTATGAGGCTGAAATTTTATATTTAAGTTAAACAGCCCCCGGGACCGGAAAAATAAGCTTTTAATCAAAATCGGCCAAAGAGTACTAGTACTTTACTGATGTACTTTTTCAGTTTTTTTCGATTTTCTCAAAATTCGCTCTAACGATTTTGATTAAAATTCAAACATCAATTATTTTTTAGATGCTCTTTCAAATGTATATTCTCGTTTTGCCCTCAAAATTGTTTGAAGCACACTTTACTCTTGTGCTTCATAGGAAAGATAGGAGAAATGGTTGCCATGGTAACAAAATATAAATATTTTCCCATACTTATAAATTTTACATCTGAATTCAAATATTCCCTACTGCCGGGAACTAAATACATGTCGACACAAAAAATCAGGTGTGACAAGCACAGTACACAACTTTCGATTACCGAAGGTAAGAGAAAGTTGTGTGCTGTGCGTCAGTCACACCAGATTTTTTTTTTTTTAAATTCATAAATCAACTATTTTTGACATTCTCTTTAAAATGTATATTCTCATTTTGCTATTGAAATCTTTTGAAGACCACTTTACTCTTGTACTTCATAGGAAATATAGGAGAAATGGTTGCCATGGTAACAAAATATAAATATTTTCCCATACTTATGAATTTTACATCTTAAAATCTAATATATCGGCGGCAACTAAATATATGTCCACACGTTAAGTTAAAAAAATCTATTCACTTTAATTGAATTAGAGTTATTTTAGAAAACTAAAAAAATGCAATAAATTAAATTAGAAATTTAATTACTTTCCATCTCAAATCAACTAAAAGGAAAGATTGAAAGAATGCCTTTTCTTTTGGGATATTCTATCCAAACCATTGAATCGAACGAGAGAGGAATCGAAACCCGCAAGTTCTCGGAATGGAGAGGTCTCTAGGATAAAGCAAATCGAAAATTAGTTTTATTAATTTACGTACTAAATTTTAAAGCCTCTGAATTAACTTGAAATCATAGAGTAACCGGTTCCAGTTAATAATAATGCGAAATGTGGCGACGCCATCTCTAACCTTCTCCGATCTTGCTCTTCAACATTTCTGGTTGCATAGCCCCAGGCGGTTTTTATGATTTTTTTAAAATTTTAATAATAACTAAAATAAATATTTAAAAAAAAAAACTTCAATTATTTTTCGGTAGTTTTGTCTGTGTATATTCATGACGACTTGAACGAATCAAAAAAAAAAATATGGTGTGACTGGTCGCACCAGATTTTTCGTATAGACATATACTGTATTTTGTTTCAGACAGAAAGCCCTTTATTAGATAGAATTCAAGATGTAAATAAAATTTATATCCCCCCCCCCTGGACCTCCTTCGCATTTTCTTAATTATGGTCGCACAGCACACAACTATCTCTTACCTTCGGTAATCTAAAGTTGTATTCTGTGCTTGGCACGCCTGAGTTTTTTTGTGTCGAGATATATTTAGTTTCCCGCCGATATATTAGAATTCAAGATATACAATTTGATACCATGGCAATTATTTCTCCTATCACACGTTTTGAGGTCCCCTGAATCCAAAATGTGGTTTTCGCGACATGCTCTGTCTGTGAACAAAATAACTCAAAAACGAATGTTGAAATTTTATATTTAACCAGATTTTTCATATATAGAATGAAAGAATTTAAAAATACAAATAGGCCTACCCACACTTTCATGCCACCTCGGATAAATAAAATGAGAATGCGAATGCATAAAATCATCATGGACTTAATATTTCAAGTTATTAGTGAATTTTTCTGTTTAAATTCTGTAAAATTGTTTTTTTTTCACTAGCTCAATTTTAAAATATTAATCCATAGCTTTTAAAAGGACGCTTGCTTAATTAAAGTAGCAAAGTACACAATTAATGACTAAACTTTATTACGCGAGGCTTTCTAACTTTTTTTTTTATTAACAAAAGCTAATTATGAATAATTCTCTAATCGATAAAATTATTATTTCTAATATAAACATAACACTTTGTTTTACAAAATTGTAAGGGCGAGTTTTAATTTAAAAGGTGTTTGAGTTATGGAAAATTTACTATGGAAATTATATACAATGAATGTTATTCTTCAATATAAGAGAAGATGAAGAGAAGACAATGGGGCTAACCCTACCCCCGAAATGGACAAATTTATATAAAGTTTGCAGCAGACGAAAAACAAAAGACATCAAAATGTTTGATGCTTTCGGTGGAAGGGTCACTCTAAATAATTGATGCGATATATTGATATTAGAGTATTTAAAGGGGGATTCTGGCAAGAAGAATGAAAACAGCCACCAAGATCAATGATGTTAAGCAAAGCCAAGTGGTACTGAAAATCGGGATAGGTGGTCCCCGAAAAACAAGACCATTGAAAACCCCCGAAGGCTTCCCAGAGATACTCTTATTTAATAGGCATATAAATAAATAAACATAGGCAGCCGAAATAACTTCAAAAAAATCTGGTGTGATCGCACAAGATTTTTTAGGTCGAGATATATTTAGTTGCCCTTAGCACCTAAGTTCCAAAATAGTCCACATCCTAGTGGATTTTTTAGTCCACGCGATCTATAGATGGCGATGAGCTACGAATAAATTCCACATCAGTAAAGTGTACTTCAAACAAGTTTCACGAAAAATTTCACTGATATATTTTTTAAAGAGCATCAAAAAAATAGTTGATTTATGAATTTTAATCAAAATCGTTAGACTAAATTTTGAGAAATTCGAAAAAAAAAACTGAAAAAGTACATCAGTAGCCTACTAGTACTTTGGAGGAAGGAGAGAAATAAACAAAAGAAACTCGTTTTGATAAATTTTCGAATGGTGTAGTGATTACCCTGCTGGCCATTTGTATCAAGGGTCGCGGGTTAGCATCCCGTCTCATGCAACAATTATTTCAATTGGATTTGGCTACCAATCCAAAAGAAATAAATAGAGGCGGGGGTCTAAATGGCCTTTGATTACGAAAAAGTTCTTAATTAAAATTTTCGAATTATTTTTACAAGATTTTTTTATTTGTTACCATAATATTCGTATTTTGTTCGTTGTCAATAGACTAGTATCGATGACTGACGAGCAATTAAAATAAAACAAAATTATTACATAACCTCTCTCTTGAAAAATCAACGCTCTATGCTTGTTAAACCAAAATTAACTCTCTCTAGTTTTTTCTCTAAATGCATAAAAAAATATTACAAATTCAATATTGGCATGATAGATTAATTATTTTAAATGTTCAATTTATTTATTTATTTATTTATTTATAAAACATAGTCGTAAAATTTGTGAGATAGAAGATTTATAATCCCCACACCCATGCATTGTATTAATTAAAATTTAAAGCATCATCATTCAATTTAATAATTGATTGTGATTAGAGAGTATGTCAATGAGAACGAAAAATCATAGCCATTTCGGGTAGCTTTTTATTGGAACTAAAATTTTATGTTCCATTTGGTTTGTTTTTGGCGTTTGCTCTTTTTTTTGAATTCATTGATTACTTGGCCAAAAAGTCAAGAGAAATAAAAAAAACTTTCTTTTTTTAATAGTTGAACTATCAATCCAAAAAAATTATTATTATTAAAATTAAAAGTAAAATTCCATTTTTATTTAATCTATTTAATCAATCAAATAATAAAAATATATATGCGAAATTTTAAATTCCGTAAAAATATTTTAGTGATCATAATGAATGAAATTTATTATATTACTATATGCATATATATTTTTAGTCTTTCATATTAAATTTTACTTTCTCTTATCTATGTATATATGTAATATATATATAGAGAGAAAGTATTGGATTCATGTCAAAAATTCGGTAATCGAAAGTTGTGTACTGTGCTTGTCACACCAGATTTTTGTGTCGACATGTATTTAGTTCCCGGCAGTAGGGAATATTTGAATTCAGATGTAAAATTTATAAGTATGGGAAAATATTTATATTTTGTTACCATGGCAACCATTTCTCCTATCTTTCCTATGAAGCACAAGAGTAAAGTGTGCTTCAAACAATTTTGAGGGCAAAACGAGAATATACATTTGAAAGAGCATCTAAAAAATAATTGATGTTTGAATTTTAATCAAAATCGTTAGAGCGAATTTTGAGAAAATCGAAAAAAACTGAAAAAGTACATCAGTAAAGTACTAGTACTCTTTGGCCGATTTTGATTAAAAGCTTATTTTTCCGGTCCCGGGGGCTGTTTAACTTAAATATAAAATTTCAGCCTCATAGCTCAATTCCTTCATGCTTAAAAGTGAACACAGACACACACACACACACACCCACCCACACACCCACCCACCCACCCACAGACAGACCATGTCGCGAAAACCACTTTTTTGGATTCAGGGGACCTCAAAACGTGAAGATCCATCAAAATCTCGACATCGAATTTTTGACATGAATCCAATACTTTCTCTCTATATATATATTACATATATACATAGGTAAGAGAAAGTAAAAACTGAAAAATTACATCAATAAAGTACTAGTACTCTTTGCCTAATTTTGTTTAAAAGCTTCGTGTCACATCTCAGGGGGGTGCCTAACTTAAATATAAAATTTCAACCTCCTAGCTCTTTCCGTTCTTTAGATATTTTTGTTTACATTCACACAGTCGCGAAAACCACTTTTTTGATTCAGGGGACCTCAAAACGCCGTCAACATCTCGACATCGAATTTTTGACATGATCGCAATACTTTCTCTCTATATATATTTCATATATAGGTTAAGAGAAAGTAAAAAAATTTCAAAGAAATCAAAGTAAAAAAACAAAAAACAAACCAAGTTCATGTTTTAACAAAACGAGAAAATAATCCGTATATGAAAGTATGGTGGCAAGAAACATGAAATCTCGTCTCTCTTCTCTTGTTGTTTATTTTCTCTCTAAAAGTTTAATTTCTCTTTTTTACTTTCTCTTACCTATGTATATATGTAATATATATATAGAGAGAAAGTATTGGATTCATGTCAAAAATTCGATGTCGAGATTTTGATGGATCTTCACGTTTTGAGGTCCCCTGGATCCAAAAAAGTGGTTTTCGCGACATGGTCTGTCTGTGGGTGGGTGTGTGTTCAATTTTAAGCATGAAGGAATTGAGCTAGGAGGTTGAAATTTTATATTTAAGTTAAACACCCCCCGGGACCGGAAAAATAAGCTTTTAATCAAAATCGGCCAAAGAGTACTAGTACTTTACTGATGTACTTTTTCAGTTTTTTTCGATTTTCTCAAAAATTCGCTCTAACGATTTTGATTAAAATTCAAACATCAATTATTTTTTAGATGCTCTTTCAAATGTATATTCTCATTTTGCGATTGAAATCTTCTGAAGACCACTTTACTCTTGTATTTCATAGGGAAGATAGGAGAAATGGTTGCCATGGTAACAAAATATAAATATTTTCCCATACTTATAAATTTTACATCTGAATTCATATGTTCCGTACTGTCGGGAACTAAATATATGATCGACACAAAAAATCTGGTGTGACAAGCACAGAACACAACTTTCGATTACCGAAGCTAAGAAAGAGAAAGTTGTGTGCTGTGCGCCAGTCACACCAGATTTTTATAGTAATAGCTTTTGATATAAAATCAAAAATAATAGAAAAATTCTGTTATCGCTATTTTCAAAAGTAATTAAATTCTTTTTACTTTCTCTTACCTATGTATATATGTAATATATATATAGAGAGAAAGTAGTGGATTCATGTCAAAAATTCGATGTCGAGATTTTGATGGATCTTCACGTTTTGAGGTCCCCTGAATCCAAAAAAGTGGTTTTCGCGACATGGTCTGTCTGTCGGGTGTCTGTCTGTCTGTGTGTCTGTCTGTGAACAAAATATCTCAAGCACGAAGGGAAGAGTTAGGAGGTTGAAATTTTATATTTAAGTTAGGCACCCCCATGGGACGTGACACGTAAGCTTTTGAACAAAATCGACCAAAAAGTACTAGTACTTTACTGATTCACTTTTTTTCGATTTTCTCAAAATTTGCTCCAACGATTTTTTTTAAAATTCATATATCAACTATTTTTTAGTTGCTCTTTAAAATGTATATTCTCATTTTGTGATTGAAATCTTCTGAAGACCACTTTACTCTTGTACTCCATTGAAAAGATAGGAGAAATGGTTGCCATGGTATCAAAATATAAACATTTTGCCATACTTATAAATTTTACATCTTGAATCCAATGTACCTTACTGTCGGAAACTAAATACATGTCGACACAAAAAATCTGGTGTGACAAGCACAGTACACAACTTTCGATTACCGAAGGTAAGAGAAAGTTGTGTGCTGTGCGCCAGTCACACCAGATTTTTATTTTGACTTTCTCTGCCCAATGTATATATGTAATATATATATAGAGAGAAAGTGTTGAATTCATGTCAAAAATTCGATGTCGAGATTTGATGGATCTTTGTTTTGAGGTCCCTGAATCCAAAAAGGGGGTTTTCGCGACATGGTCTGTCTTGTGTGTGTGGGTGGGTGTGTGTGTGGGTGGGTGTGTCTGTGGTCTAATTTTAAGCATGAAGGAATTGAGCTTGAGGCTGAAATTTTATATTTAAGTTAAACACCCTCCTGGACTGAAAAAATAAGCTTTAAATCAAATCGGCCAAAGAGTACTAGTACTTTACTGATGTACTTTTTCAGTTTTTTTCGATTTTCTCGTAATTTGCTCCAACGATTTTTTTTAAAATTCAAAATCAATTATTTTTTAGATGCTCTTTAAAATGTATATTCTCATTTCCTTGCGATTGAAATCTTCTGTAAGACCACTTTACTCTTGTGTTTCATAGGGAAGATAGGAGAAGGTTGGCTATGGTAACAAAATATAAACATTTTCCCATACTTATAAATTTTACATCTGAATTCAAATGTCTCAAAATACTGTCGGGAACTAAATATATGTCGACAATAAAAATCTGAGGGACAAGCACAGTACACAACTTGGGATTACCGAAGGTAAGAGATTGTTGTGTGCTGTGCGCCAGTCACACCAGATTTTTTGTTGTCACTCAAATACAAAAAACCAAGATGTCCCAATAATCTTTATTTTTTTTTTTAAAATTTAAAAATGAATTTTATTATTGCTATTAGTAATCATGTTATTAAATAAGAACTTTAAAAAATAAGTTTATATGATTTATTTAAAATTCAACTGTCAAATTAGTTCTACCATTCTTGCAATAGATGGCAGGCTAATTCAACAGCTGGATCCCTTTTAGTTACTATATTTATATTTTTTTATGTTTTTATAAAAGATAAAAAAATATATAATAACATTTATAAAGTATTTGGTTAAAAGATCAATGAAAATCAACCAAATGCATTAAATATTATTATTAGCTACCATTTTGACATCTCTTGGGCAAATTTTTTGAATTACTTGATATTTGGGCATACTTTTAATGACCCACAACGCCATCTTAGCGGGGAAAACATGCGTAACCACTTCGCCCTCAGCCCCTTAACAAAAAATAAAAATTATTATAAAATAGATAAAACAATTTAATATTATTTTAACATTCTTTTTTTTTTTTTTTTTTTTTTTTTTTGTATACATATTTTTTAATGAGCCAGATATGTATTTTTTATAGTATGTCATAATTGGTCTGAAAATTAGGGAAATCGAGGATCCAAGACAGTCGGGGTGGGCCAAAGGCGGGCGCCGCGGCTAGGACATAGATAATTAGACCTAACATTTACAATTTTAATTTACAAAAATATGAAAATTTCAAAAACAACACTAGTATAATTATTTTAATTATTTAGGGATTGATAAGGGTTGCAGTTAGAGGGGGAGGAAAGAACAAGATAAGGTTTAATATCTTCTAATATTTTTTTTTCACCTTTTATTTAGATTAGAGTAAAGTATTTTTATTTTCTTGATGTGGAATTGCTATTTTGCTCTGTTTCTACAGATGTTAAGTGGAAATGTGCCCCAGTTCAATGCGAGACAAGTCGCCAGTACTGGAACTCTTCTTCGCTCATATTTTTAAAGTGATCAAATTTTATAGTGTATCTTATCCCGCATACATATCGTTAACCAACTCGCCCTCAGGATCACATTATTAAAGGTAATTAATATTCTCTTTATCGAATAAAATGCATAAAAAAAATTCGAATATTTTTCTTATTAAAGATCTAAATCTCACTAGGTCATTTATACATTCAAATTTTTTTTAATTTCTTATTATTTATTTAAACAGGGATGTGATTAAAGGTTAAATAATAATAATA
>JAKCPI010005428.1:0-52931 GCA_023213315.1 Euborellia annulipes | reverse complement strand
GTTATATCTTATAATTGAAATAAATAACAAATCAGGATAACATTTAAATAATATATATTTTAATTGCGAATAATTAATTACATTAATTCAAATTATAATAAAAATCAATAAATACAAAGAATAATAAATAATTCAGACAAGGCTTCCTTGAGTCCCTGATTAGGCTATCACACCTACAACAGGGTTAGAGTGCTAACCTCGTATACCGAACGTCGCGGGTTCGGACCCCAGGAAGTCCGATGATTTTATTTAAGGCATTTGGATACCAAATGGGTTAAATAAGGAATTTCTGGACCCCAAATAATATATATTCATAACTGTTATCGTCAAAGTCTTAAATGGCCTAAGCCGAAAAGACTGTATGAATGTGTGGGTGCATGTGAGTGTGAATGAGAAAAAAGTGTGAATGTTAAAAAAAAAAAAGTGATGTGATTGAAAGGGGAAAGAATATAAAAAAAAAGGTTTAATAAGAGTAATAATAATTAAAAAGAAACATTTGCTTGAATACAATTTTTATTTATATAAATATATATATATATCAATAATAATATTATTTATAAATCATGGAAATTATTTTTTAATTTTGCCAAAATGTTGAATTCTAAAGTCATTACTATTTATAAATGTAGCCATGATATTTTGGATATCTATTTCATCTACGATTTCTGGATATGTATTTATTATGCATACATGATTTAATCGTTCTTGCGTCATTGTTGAGCGAAGATATGTTTTTATTCTTCTTAACATAGAAAATGAGCGCTCAGCGGTTGCTGATGTGGCCGGGATCACTAAAAGTAGTTTTAGAATATTTCTAGGTTAGGAAATAATTTTTTTGATTCTTGATTAAGATTTTTGTATTTTATTACAAAATCATTCAAGCATTTAGCTTGAGGAATTAATTCCCTAAAGAAATCAAATTTCTCTTTTGACCTTTTCTTCTACAAACCCATATTCTTTTTAAAATATCTATAACAGATTGGTCCCAAAAACGGGTTTCTAAAATAACAATTTTTTCGATTTGTAGATATTTTAAAAACCCCGGTTGGGAGAATCTTAATTCAATCTCGTTGATTATCCCATCAATAACTTCAGGAAAGTTTTTCTAAAATATTCTTCTATTGACGTGAACTTGTGTTCAGACTCGTTAGGTTTATATAGAATTTTTTAGGAATCTCTCGCTTTCTCGGTAACGAGGGCTCCTCAAGATTCATTTCTTTTATTTTTTTCTTTACATCCTTCCACATTTCATTAAAAAATTGTTCTGAGCGTTTTTTTTTTAAAGATTCTAAAACTAACTCAACAGCTTCCTTTGCCCCAGCTACAGTTTGCGTTTCACTTTGAAGAACATTGCTCAATTGATCAGTTAAAGAAAACATTAGATAACTAAGTCTAATTCCAAAGTATATAGAACCCTTTGATAATTGATCATAAAGTCCCCTGGCTTTGGACCCTATATCATCATTACAAGATGCTAATGAAAATAGAAAGTCCAAAACAGCAGGGTAAGTATTGATAACCCCTGACAATGAAGTATGTCTGATGGTCCAACGGGTTGGGCATAATGGCCGAGGGCCAGTTTTCTCTATTCCATGAGCCTTAGCAATCTCATGAAAATTATGTGATCGTTTTGGTGATTCTTTGACAATAACTCCTATGTCGTTTACCCATTGAAGGCAATCACGTATTAAAGGAATTCTTTTTGAAGAATCCTGCACAGCCAAATTTAGAGAATGAGCTGAACAATGAATAAATAAAGCCATTGGTTGATCTGCCAACACTCTTGATTTGACACCGTTTTTTATTCCGGTCATATTTGATCCTCCGTCATAGCATTGTCCTCGCAAGAGATCCATACTTAAATCAAAACGAATAAGCATGTCTTTTATAATATTATACAATGATTCCCCAGTCATAGAGTGAGTGTCATAGAGACCAAGAAAAAAACTCATCAATTTCAAGAGTATCTTCATCTACAGATCTGATCGATATAGAAACTTGTTCTTTTCCCTGTACATCATTGGTTTCATCAACAATGAGAGAATATTCTCCCTCTTTTTTTATTATTTTAATAATTTTACGCAAAATATCATGGGAAATAATTCTCAATATTTCATTCTGAATATCTGAAGAATTATATGATTTTTTGTGTTTTAAAAATAATTTTAATTCTGGAATGTCATTTTCCCTGAGACGTAATAATTGAATGAAATTTCCTTCATTAATATCATGTGCTCTAAATGCAATTCCCTGACGAGCTAAATATAATGCTGAGGTTATTATTGTTTTTAGAGCGATTTGATTTTGTATTTGAACAGATAATGTTTGTTCAGATAATAAGGAAATAATTGGAGTATTTTTCTTCAGTGCTTCTAATTTTATAAATGATTCTTTGTGAAAAGCAGATTTTTCGTGACTTTTTAATTTTATGATAATTTTTTTCCAGTTTTTATACCCATCAATCACTAAGTTTGTTTCATGATTTTTTTCACATTTTACTAATTTTTTTCCTAGCGCTTGGACACATATGAAACAAAAAATACTTTTAGTCATTGAGTCAAAATGAAGCCAAGGGTATGTTGTGAACCACTCATTCTGAAAATTATGATTACGTCCAGATTGGGTCCATGGAGGAATATCCAAAGGTTGATACGGTTCGTTTAAAGAGCATATCTTTTCGTGTGTGTTTTTAGTAAAAGCAAAAGAAACACTCTTTACAGGAGCAGATGGATCATCGGCGATGTTTTCTGTTAAATAAATGAATAAATTATTTAATTGAATTTCCGATCTCTGAGCAAGGCAACAAAACAATAAACAAGCATAATGACTCATTTTTTGAAATTATTATATTAATACCTATGGTGTTTGTGGAAGAAATGTTACTGCTGGTACTAGGGCGATGCTCATGGTGCAAAGGACTACCCGTGCTAATGCTTCCTTTTTCTAAAGAGCCTACGAAAGAACCAGATATAATAAGAAATTTTCATTTTTTTATTAAATTTTTAGCGTACGTATATTTTTGGCGAAGAAAAATAAGTTTTTAAGAGTAGGCCTACGGCCATTCTTACCTGTTTCTTTTTTTAAAATAATCATCAATAAATCGACGTTTCATTTTTTTTCTTCTTATAACTGTTAATCAACTACACTAAATAGTCTGTAGTCCTTTATATTTAACTTTTACAAATATATAGTTTAACAATATGCAAATTATTTAATCAAAATTTTTTTAGGCTATATAGTAGATTTGTTATTTACTATTTGAAGGAAATAAATATTTTTAATTTTCTTTATTTTAATTTTTTTTTTTTCCAAGGCATAAAGTCTCAAGTTTTCATGTTATCTAAATTTTATTATTTTAATTCCATATAAAATGTATTTAGAATTTAGAAATACAATAGGTTCATATAAAAATAAAAAAAATTTCTTACTTTTTTTAATTTTTTTAAATTTAAATAAAAAAAATTTTAAAATATATCATTTTTAAAACTAAATGAAATAAAAGAAGAAATTTTGCCCCCCCCCTGTAGGATGCCAGGGGGGCAATGTACCCGTGCCCCCCCCCCCCCCAGTTCCGGCGCCCTATGGTCCCTGACACATTAATTTAAGAAGGTACGAAAAAATAAAACGATAAAATAAAATAAGAATGCAGAAGGATGCAAAGTCGAAAAAAATATATATTTTTTTTAATAAGTTTTCTTATGAAAAAAAAAAGGTAATTTGTTCAAGAACAAACGTATAAATCAAATCTTTACGAAAAAAGAAAGTGTATAAGAAAAAAAAAAATATTTAATTTTTTTTTTTTCAAGCCCTAACATTTTGGTAACCAATCGCAACCTTCATCAGGACAATTAAATGTTAGCTATTTTATCAAGAAACAAAGCAGAAGAATCAATATTTATTCGCCAAAAACAAACAAAAAAATTAAATTGAATCGTTTATTTCAGAAAACCACCTAAGTGCGCTTTTTTCAACTTTCGGAAAACTAAAAAAAACTGTTTTGCAGCTTAAGTATAGGTCTTCTTCAAATATTTTTTTACCAAATCAAAAACATGCTATTGGGATAACCTATTTAAAAAAAATTTTTTTTTCTTTGAGTTTTTGAAATATAAATTTTTGAAAAAAAATCTGGTGTGACTGGCGCACAGCACACAACTTTCTCTTACCTTCGGTAATCGAAAGTTGTGTTCTGTGCTTGTCACACCAGATTTTTTGTGTCGACATATATTTAGTTCCCGACAGTACGGAACATTTGAATTCAGATGTAAAATTTATAAGTGTGGGAAAATATTTATATTTTGTTACCATGGCAACCATTTTTTCCTATCTTCCCTATGAAATACAAGAGTAAAGTGGTCTTCAGAAGATTTCAATTGCAAAATGAGAATATACATTTTAAAGAGCATCTAAAAAATAATTGATTTTTGAATTTTAAAAAAAATCGTTGGAGCAAATTTTGAGAAAATCGAAAAAAACTGAAAAAGTACATCAGTAAAGTACTAGTACTCTTTGGCCGATTTTGATTAAAAGCTTATTTTTCCGGTCCCGGGAGATGTTTAACTTAAATATAAAATTTCAACCTCGTAGCTCAATTCCTTCATGCTTAAAATTGAACACACACACACACACACCCACACACACACACACACCCACCCACAGACAGACCATGTCGCGAAAACCACTTTTTTGGATTCAGAGGACCTCAAAACGTGAAGATCCATCAAAATCTCGACATCGAATTTTTGACATGAATCCAATACTTTCTCTCTATATATATATTACATATATACATAGGTAAGAGAAAGTAAAAAAAAAAGCACTTAGATGGTTTCTGAAATAAACGATTCAATTCAGCTTAGATAAAGAGAAGGAATGAATGTTTATTGTTGAATTTAATTGTTGAGTTTTTTTTATGAAGATTTGACCCAGACATGCCAATTATTTAAATGTGAAATCAAAAAATAAATTAAATCAATTAAAAAAAAAAAAAAAAAAATTAGACAAAAAAATCAAAATACTATCTATTATATTAAATAATACACAAATAGAAAAAAATTATATTTATCATTTTGAACAAATTTCATATGAAAAATATTTTTGTGTCGTTTAATCCTCTTCAAAACAGAATATAAAACATTTTTCAAACAAAAGTTCAAAAAGATAAATATTGATAGAACAATTATGTATATTCATATTATTTCCATCCAGTTAGAGATTTTTTGTATTTTTTGAACCTTGAATCGAATACATTTCAAATAGACTACGTTTCTAATTTAACAAAAGAGAGAAAAAAAAACAATTTCATTAAATTTTATTGTAGAATTGAAGAGAAAAGTAAAAATTATTTGGCCTTCATTTATCTAGATAAGCAACTAAGACCTCCCTCCCCCCATTCATGTTTCACGTCTAACAAATCCTAATTACTGGTCTTTACTATCAAAGGCAAGTCATTTATTAAGCAGACGACGTTTAGAATTTGTCTTCAAACAAAAGGGCAAGCAGCAGAGGCGGGCTAGGGAGCAATTACTGTTCATCTCCTCCGTCCAAAAAAAGAGAAAAAATTCAATTAAAAAAATTTATTATCTCAATAAAATCTAATCAATTAGAGACAAAATTTGCCTTGAAAGAGAAATATCACATTGAGTATGCATAGAGCATACTATGGGGAAAAAATCTATAGACTTTCAATATATAAAGAAGATTCAAATAAGCTGGAATATGAAATTTTATAAAGATTTATTCAATCGAATTTCTTAACAATAGACCCATCATACGGAAAATCAAAATATAATATTCGAAATAGTAATATTAAAAAGGTGTTAGTTTATTCTTGTTATCAGGGCCAGGTGGAGAGGGGGGGGGGGGGGAGGCCTATGGAGTTTCAACCTCACCCACCCCTCCCCGAATTTTGGAATGAATAACTCGATATATATATATATATATATATATATTTCTATTTCTATTTCACTTGCATTGCAAAAAGAAATATCCCAAATTGGCAATAAACTTGCCTGCCGGAGGCGGGCAGCCCGCCGGGGGCGAGCAAGGGGGTTTAGGGCGCAGCCCCCTGGCTAGGAGTAGTATGATAAGGCTAGTAGTATGATAAAAAAGAGAAAAAAAATTATCGCTAAATTCCCAAAGCTTAAATATGTAACGAAATATTAAAATTTTTATGGGTATTGGTAAAGGTAGCTTTAATATTTGGAGAATCTGAACCGAAATTTTGAATATCTTGTTAAACCTCAAAAAATCAACAATTGTTAATATTTAAATACTTTCTTTATAGTAGTTAGAGTGAATTCGATAAAAGTTCAAGTAAATTGAGAGAAATGTGTTTTGAATTAAATGAAATTATGTTTTGAATAATTGAATCGTTTATTTCAGAAAGCACCTAAGTGCGTTTTTTTCAACTTTCGGAAAACTAAAAAAAACTGTTTTGCAGCTTAAGTATAGGTCTAGTCTACTTCAAATATTTTTTTATCAAATCATAAACATGCTATTGGGATAATCTATTTAAAAAATTATTTTTTTTCCTTTAAGTTTTTGAGTAATTAATTTTTGAAAAAATTGCACTTAGGTGGTTTCTGAAATAAACGAGTGATTTTTTAAAAATTATTATTGAAATTAAGTCAAACCATTAATTTTTACCTGTTTTGGTATCAAAGGTAAGTAATAGACACACTTAAGTATAAAAAAGAGTGTTTTTACTATGCCTACATCGAAAAATACAAGTAGACTACACGCTACAGTATGTCTATATACAACAGCGTATATACAGAGACGTACTGCAGTCCTTTGAGCCTAGCATTCCGAATAATGTTCCGTTTGTATTTTTCTTCGTGCACAACACCACGCCTACGCTTGGGAATATCTCATCTGAACTATCCGACATGGCTTAAGAACTATATAATGTAATAATAAACAACAAAATAACACCTAATTTTCATCGAAAACTCACGAAAACTAACTACTCAGTGTTAGGTAACCTTTGAATCAAACCAGCGAGTCACAAAACACGTGATGTCTACAGGGCACGAGTGAAATTTACCGCAGAAAGAACCTAAGGGACGGCGCTTGGGTTCTTTCTGAAATAAACGGATTATTTTCAAGGCTGCCAAATAGCATTGCTGATGAGGAACATTGGTATTTCGGCACTAAAAGATGTATTTACCTTTAAATTGTACATTAGCACCAAAAACACATTTTTTGAAATTTTGTCCCTTAGGTGCTTTCTGAAATAAACGATTCAATTAACTCTTTGAATTTGTCAAAGATTTATATATCAGCATATATCTAATTTAAAAATGAATTAGAATTGTGAAAATTTTAAGAATTACTCACAAATAAAGAAGCTCTGGAGTTGACCCCGAAGAGCGTGAATTTGAACTGCTCACTGTCTCGCCTCTCTCGGCTTACTAGATGATAGGACTCAGGTAGCCTGGAACGAAGCCGTTCTGAACCTGTTGAAACAAGATTCAAAGCATGTAGAAAAGTATATCTGTATATATGTGTCTGTGTGAGTATGCTAACTGTGTGTGTGAGTAGAAAGGAATTATTTATCATTTGGAGTAGAGAATTTAAAATAGTTTCTTTTTTAATAATTCATTGTGTGAATGAATAGAAGTAGGTATAATTCGTTCCTGGACATTAACGCAAGGACATTAGAAAATTCTCCAGGATTTGCATGTACAGATCATCCCCTTTTATTCAAAGAAAGACCCATATCTTCTAAATTATTTATTATAAACTACTCAAAAATTAATATGGATATTCAAACAAAGGCGGTCACAGGATTTGATTAACAAAATTTGGAATCTAAATGGCTTAAATAAAATCATTGGACTGCCTAGGATCCGAACCCACAACCCTTGGAATAATGATTTATTATTTTAATTTCGGATTCAATTTAGGATTAATAGACCTAAATAAATTTTGTATTATTTGTATAATATTAATATTATAATAATATTTTCTCCTACTCTGGACCCCCTCTGCCACCTTTAGTGTATTCAAATATTTTTATCAAATTTTATTTTAGTAATAAATTTTCTCAAAAATTAAGTAATTTAAAAACTTTTTAAAATATTTATTAAATCCTCATGGAACACTTACATAGTGTAGCTATATTTAGGAGAAAAATTTTCTAATTTTAAGAATATTTGCATTCATTTATTAATTATGTATTGAATAGGTAATCGCCTTTTTTTTTTTTAATTCCAAGATTTAATCCTCATTTCAATATAAATTTTTTATTAGCATCTTTTCATCCGTATTGAGGAAACTCTTTAAATTTTAAAAGAATTTTAAAGGACATTTTTTTTTTGTAGAATAAATAAAATAAGCTTTAAATGAGGGAATTTTTAAACTTTCCCCCGTCTTTGGGTGGCTGGCCGGCCTCGCGTTTAGCCAGGAGGCCTTTGTCCCCGTTTTTTAATTTTTTTTTTCTCCCTATAGGAACTTGATACATCTAATTAACTAGCTATCGCTCGAATAAGCTAGCTGACTATGACTTTTGAGTATTTTTACATCTAGTTAAACTAATCATATGATTAAATAAGAGCTCAAGTTGGAGTTAGCAAAGAGCTAAAGCTGTGGTTCCCAAACCGTCTACCCAGGCACCCAAGGGTCCCGCGTGATTGGCTAAAGGGTGCCGCGAGATATTGAGATAAACAAAAAAAAAATTACCAAATAGGCCTACTTAAGCTAACAAAACTATTGATGTATTTTAACTACAGTAGTAAAGTTTACTATATTATGTCATGGTGTACGTTAGTTATTATATAGACTACTATAATATAAAGCGCTAGCGATTGACTTCCTGTGCCTGTTCTCTCGCTGATTGGCTAGAGTTAATGAAGTGGAGTGGAAGAGGGAAATTTAAAATTTAAGTCAGAGAGGAAAATTTGAAACTTTAAAATTTTGCAATTGCTCTCCGGAGGAGAGCAAGGGAGTCCAGGGGTGTAGCCCCCTGGCAAGGGTAAAAGCCTGCCGAAGACAGACTTTACCACTTGTTATATAATATACATTTACATATAAAAATTATTTTTTTTTTTAATTCAAGGAAGGGTGCCCCTAGTGTGCAATGTTATTCCCAACCTTCCGTAGGGGTGCCGTGAACTTCAAAAGGTTGGGAAACTTTGACCTAAAGGCTTAACAAATAGGTAAAATTAGAAACAAGCCTTGTTTATTTATTTTTTGGAAATTTGTATAAATGATGTCTTTATTCCAGAGTAAAAATGATTAAAAATGATTGAGGGATACACACGTCCGCAGCAGGTCTGCATAGTGAACCTTTAGGGACCCACAGGGATATACACGTTCACACCAGGGACACACAGGGATACACACAACAAATCGAAAGTGACCAGAAGAAACATGTGTGTCCTTGGTCCGGACGTGTGTATCCCTGGGTGTCCCTGGTGTGGACGTGTATATCCCTGTGTCCATAGGCGTAGCCAGAAATTTTTTGATGGGGGGGTTTAGGATTATTTCTCCCCCCCTCCCCACTAATAGGGCAGTATAAGGCGTCTAATGAAATATATGACTAGCCACCCCTGGACCCCCTCGAGGTGGCTCGGGCCCGCCCTTTCATAATTAAGTGCCGCAATTTTTCAATCACCTCGTATCAGGCAATAAAGATGCAACTCTTAATTTTATGTATATGGGCCTAAAATACGAGGGTGTTCATCTATCTGTTTCTCTTGACCAGAGTCCCATCTCAGATCTCTTTAAGAAAAAAAATTAAAAATTTATTTATATAATAATTTTTATTATTTTTCATTTGCGAGATTTAATCAATTTTAAGCGGCTTTAATTTCTTATAAAGCATAACAAAAATCAATTCTTTTCAATTGAAAAATTCTGAATTTTCTCGAATTTTTTGCGTTTTATTTGAATTTTTTTTTTTTTAAGCTAAACAAAATTATTATATTTTACTTTCTCTTACCCTATATATGAAATATATAGAGAGAGAAAGTGTTTTGTATTATAGAGCTTAAATATCTAGTCATGGCTCGCCAAAGGTGGGATATTTTTTGGAAATTTTCAAATTTTTGTTAAAACATTTTTTAATAATTTGTATAAAATAAGTTGATAACTTCACAAAACTTTCCTTATGCACTGCTAATTATGTGAAAAAACTCATTTTTTTAACTCGAAGATTAAGAGTGTAGGCCTACTTGTTTACTATATCGATGATTTTCTATCGGTCGGATAAGTTTATTAGTTGGCTAGATGTGAAGCAACCGGCCCTAAGCCTTTATAAACAGTGGGCGAAGAGACTCATAGGGATTCAAGCAGTATCGATATACTTATTAATATAAATAAAAGAAGGTATATTTTATTATAAAATAAAAGATAAGCATACTCCATTATATTTTTCAACTTCTATTCTTTATTCAAATGCCCTGATTTTAAATTTGATAAAAAAGATATCTTTTAGTATGTCTAATAAATTAAATTGTTTTTGAATTTATCTCTACCTGCCCCGCTCTGCTCTATCCCTTTGTTCAATCAAAAGATCTCTTCTTTCAAAAGAATATAAGATAATAAAGCTTTTAAAATTATCATTTATCTTTACTTTCAGGGTATTATTATTCTAATATTAAGAATTATTTTTATGTTTTCAACGCCAGAAGCGGAGAAAATGGCGGGGTAATTTATTTAAAAAAAAAAAGAGCGGTTGGAAATGAAGTAGAAAAATTAGAAAATAAAAAAAAAGTGAGAGAAGACGTTATGATGTTAAATTTGGAATAATTTATAAAAATTTATCATAAAAAGATCAAGGGGAAATATTAAATAGGAAAAATATTTTTTGAATATAAAACGCCTCATATATTTCATAACCTTTTTTTTGTGGAACGTTTTTAGATTATTTGTCATAATTATTAAAATTATAATCAAGACAACTTCCATATTAGATTCTTCCATTCTAGGAACTGATTTTTTTCTTAATTAAATGAATGTAAAATATAGGCTGAATTTGACGAGGGTAGGTTTTATTTTTTGAAAAATCAGATGTATAAAAAACTGTCTGAGGCGCTAGGTTCCATGATTAGGGGCGGTTGCTTCACTTCTAGTCAACTAGCAAACTTAAGTGAACAATAGCAAAACATCAATATAGTAAACAAGAACATGATTAACCTTCGAGTTAAAAAAAAAAAGTTTTTTCTCATACCTATAATCTGAGGAAGAAGGAAAGTGTAGTTAGCAATAAACTTAATAAAGGCATCATTTATAAAAATTATTAAAAATTAAAATAATTAAATGGACCCAGTTTAGTGTGTCAAGCGCCAGCTACCGAGTTTTGAGAAAATTAACATTAAAGTTTTTTGTTTTCATTGGATTATATAAAATTTTTTTTGTCAATTGGGCAA
Organism: Euborellia annulipes; assembly: GCA_023213315.1. Lineage (NCBI taxonomy): Eukaryota > Metazoa > Arthropoda > Insecta > Dermaptera > Anisolabididae > Euborellia > Euborellia annulipes. The sequence goes on along the minus strand of JAKCPI010005428.1, from coordinate 41,559 downwards.
GTAACATTAAATATAAATTTTTTTAGGACATATTTCAATCAAAAATACTATTAAATATAAAAATTGAAACAATTTCCGTGCTTAACTCAATTTTTAATTTTTTGGCGCTTGAAATACTATTGCATAACAGGGTCCAATTAAAGATATTTAATTAGCTTAGCATGTTCTTGTTTACTATATTGAAGTTTTGTTATCGTTTGGATTAGTTTGTTAGTTGACTAGAAGTGAAGCAACCAGCCTTAATCATGGAACCTAGAGTCTCAGGCAGTTTTTTTATACATTTAATTTTTCTAAAAAAAAAAAAAAACCTAGTCTCGTCAAATTTATCCTATATATTAATTTAATTAGAAAAATTATTTTTTAATAAAAATTTAAAAATTTCCAAAAAAATAAATTAACAAGACTTGTGTCCCTAATTTCAATTGCTTACCGAACTTTGAGTCTTAGCTAGTTGACTACGACCTGGGATGTTATTTATTCATATGATTAGCTTAACTAGGTGTGTAATTCTTAGTCAACCAGAGTTAGCTGGTTAATTCGAAGTGAAGCAACCAGCTCTAACCCTCCTTGCATAGAAACAAAGCCAATCGAAGGCAGGTTGCGCGGCTAGTTGGATAACTAAAACAATATAGCCTAGGTATGAAGCTGCCTTTTTTTATTTGATCAAATTTCCTCGCCCCATCACTAATTAGGTTTATTTATTACTATTACAAAAAAAAAAAAAAAAAAAAAAAAACCCCGATTTTGCATTTGACGCTATCTCTTTAAATCGATCAACCCCTCTCTCTCTCTTTCTGTTTCGGGGGCTCGTTTGCTTATTTCATGGCGGTCTCTAGTACATTCGATAAAATATAAAATGAAAATTAATCGATTTTATAATCCAATAAACAAACAAGAAAAACATTTTTTATGTAAATATTTGAAATAATTTTTGTAATATAAATAATGGAAAAAAAAAAATATTTTATTAGATTAATTTTCCAATGGAATCTATTTTTTAATGAAATATTAAATTATTTAAAAAAAAGAGGAAAGTATAATTATCCTTTTGTCTTTTTACAGTCTGGTTTGATTTTTTTTTTTTTTTTTTGTCAAATTCAACATATTTTAAAGTAACTAAATTCGGGAAATCTGAAAGTAATGTGAATATCTTATGGGTTTTGAGTGAAGGAAGGTGAAAAATTAACACTTTCTAACTCTTCCGCTTTCAAAAGAATATTGAAATAATAATGCTTGTTATATTCAGGCCAAAATTTAATATATAGCAGACGTTTCGGGAGTCTGAACGCCTCCCTTTTTCAGGACTAATGGTGGATTTAGAAAATTAGCCTTCCCTTTGGTTTTATCAATAGAGTATTAAATAATCTAAATTCGTCTATAGAAAGGCATTTATAGTAGAGTTATCGAGACTATTTATTTCATACTCTAATGAAAACCAGGGGAAGGATAATTTTCAAACTCCACATTAGTCCTGAAGAAGGGAGGCGATCAGACTCTCAAAACATGGAATTTTGGCCTGAATATACTTCCATTATTATTTCACCATACTGTATATATTATTATTATTATTATTTTAACCCTTTAATCCATCCCTGTTTAAATAAATAATAAGAATTTAAAAAAATTTGAATGTATAAATGACCTAGTGAGATTTAGATTTTTAATAAGAAAAATATTCGAATTTTTTTTTATCAATTTCCTTCGATAAAGAGAATATTTAATTACCTTTAATAATGTGATCCTTAGGGGCGAGTTGGTTAACGATATGTATGCGGGATAAGATACACTATAAAATTAGTCACTTTGAGAAATACGAGAGCGAAAGAGAGTTCCAAGTACTGGCGACTTGTCTCGCACTCAACTGGGGCCTTTGTCTCTTTATCTTTAGAAACAGAGCAAAATAGCAATTCCCATTTTATAAAAGAAAAGAAAAATACTTTTTACTCTAATCTAAAATAAAGGTGAAAAAATATTATTAGAAGATATTAAACATACCTAGTTTTCTTAATATCCTCCACCTCTAACAGCAACCCTTATCAATCCCTAAATAATTAAAATAATTACTAGTGTTGTTTTTGAAATTTTCATATTTTGTAAATTAAAATAGTAAATGTTAGATGTCTAATTATCTATGTCCTAGCCGCGGCGCCCGCCTTTGGCCCACCCCGACTGTCTTGGATCCTCGATTTCCCTAATTTTTCAGATAATTAGGGCCTACTATAAAAATACATATCTGGCTCATTAAAAAATATATACAAAAAAAAAAAAAATATAAAAATGTTAAAATAATATTAAATTGTTTTATCTATTTTATAAAAAATTTTTTATTTTTTGTTAAGGGGCTACGGGAGCGAAGTGGTTACGCATGTTTTTCCCGCTAAGATGGCGTTGTGGGTCATTAAAAGTATGCCCAAATATCAAGTAATTCAAAAATTTGCCAAGAGATGTCAAAATGGTAGCTAATAATATTTAATGCATTTGGTTGATTTTCATTGATCTTTTAACAATAAATACTTTATAAATGTTATTATATTTTTTATCTTTTATAAAAGCATAAAAAATATATAAATATAGGCCAGATATAGGCCAAAAGGGGATCAGCTGTTAGACTAGCCTGCCATCTATTGCAAGAATGGTGAACTAATTTGACAGTTGAATTTTAAATAAATCATCTAAGCTTATTTTAAAAAGTTCTTAATTAATATGTGATTACTAATAACAATAAATTCATTTTTAAATTTAAAAAAAAAATAAATAAAGATTATTGGGACATCTTGTTTTTTTGTATTTGCTTGATAACAAAAAAATTAATTACGATAATTTTTTAATAAGTCATTAAAAAAATTATAGCTCGATGTCCCAATAATATCTTATGAATTTAATCCATTAAAAAAAAACCGCATTGAAAAATTCCTTATAATAGTCTAGTTTTTTAAAAAGTACCTGTAGACGTCGCTCCTGAACCGTGTCTCTTAAGAGACAGGCTAAATATTGCTTTGATTAGAGAAAGTAAAAATTTCTTTGACAATTCATATATTTTGATTTTTTTTTATCACTGAGCAAGAGCCAGAAAGATTTGAGCCCCAACATTTTTCCCTGGCTAAACTAAGAGCAAGGTCAAAAAGAAAAAGGAATTAAACGATGGATTAACTTTAGGATCAGACAGGTGTAAAGTTAAGGTAATGGGTGTAGATATAGAATTTTTTTTTTTTTAAATAAATTGTTAAATGATTTCATAATTAGGGTAAAAAAAGGAGCTATTTATAAAGATTAAGCTTTTCAATTGCGAGAAAAATTCCAACGAAATTAGTTGGTTAATTAAAGAGGGGGTTGAAGTTAGTTATTTAAATGTTTATAATGAAAATATTAAATCATGTTCATTGTGTAATATGATAGAAGAAGACCCTTTCACTTTTTAGGAATTTCTCCAATTTAAAAAAATTTTATATTAAGCTATTACAGAAAAAAAAAATGAAAATACTCGACGTTGAGGAATTTAAGATATTTGAGATGGTTTAAAGTTGGTTATATAGTGCAAAGTTGCAAGGAAATATACTTTCTCGGAATAATAGAGAGAGATTCACAAGGACCACAATAATAAGATTTTACAAAAAATCTATCTACCTGACGAATTATTGAAATTGAGCATTTTCTCGTTTTCCAAAATATGCTTGGAGTATATAAATATCGAGAGACTAATATAGCCAAAGAGATTATTGATGCATCTAGATATTAAAATTTTACGCTTTGTTTGCCAATAATTTAGGTAAAGAAACAATCTAGAGATTTTTCTAATCTTAAAAAATAAACATCATCGCTTTTAAATTATGAAGTGTTATCGACATTCGATACGTGAAAAAAAAAAACATTTATCAATGACCAGTGAGATTGTCGATACACAAATGCAAAGAGGAATACCGACTATTTGTTATTTTTTACAAACAGAGTGATTTTTTTTATCGCGAGAAAGACATATAGCTATCTATACCAGTAAAACTGGATTTTAAATAAAAATTGTGCCCTGGCTTGGCGTAGTTGGTAGCGCAAAAAGTGTGAGCGTTAAAAAAAAAAATAATAAAATAAAATAAAAATTGTTTCGAATCGAAACTAAATTATCCGATTATTTTTTACTTTCTCTTACCTATATACAGTATGTAATATATATAGAGATAATATAGTATGATTTTTTACTTTCTCTTACCTATATACAGTATGTAATATATATAGAGATAATATAGTGGATTCATGTCAAAAATTACATGTCAAGATTTTAATGGAAATACACGTTTTAAGGTCCCCTGAGTCTGAAAAAATGGTTTTAGCTACATGGTCTGTGTGTCTGTCTATCTGGGATCAAAATAACTAGAGGAAATGATATTTTATATTTAAGTTAGCTATACCTCTGACGTAACAGGAAGTTTTGAACGAAATCAGCCATAAACTACTAGTACTTAACTGATGTACTTATTCAGTTTTTTTTTTTTTTTTTTTTTCGATTTTCTCAAAATTATTTTTTAGATGCTCTTTAAAATTTTTGCCCTCAAAATTGAAGCACACTTTACTCTTGTACTTCTTAGGATCCCAGGAATTTAATCTGTGATCTTCAGCCTATCCAGGGTATCGGCGTTCTTCCCTTTGCTCCAGGCATATTAAGGCTCTTATTATACCCCCATTGAATCAATTTTAATCAAATAAATATATAATTTTTTTCCCTTTCTAGACTACTAAAGGTAATTTAGGGGTTTAACAACTTAATTCATTGTATCGGTGGGACAAAAAAAAAAAAAAAAAATAGCTGAAACTTCATAAAAAACAAATTTATACATTTTTATTCCTACCAGGGGAGGGGTCCGAGAGAGTTGACAAATGTTAACATTGCTAAAGGAGCGTACAAGTATTACGTAACGCAATTTTTGAAGATTTTTAACCCCCCCCCCTCCCCCCATGTAACTCGGCGTAACATTTTTCTGGACCCCCCTAGACGTTACGTAACGCTCAAGTGGCCATTTTTATCTAAAAGTCACAATTATGTTGCGCAAAGTACCGGAAAGTCGCCGCTAAAATACCAGTTACGTAACGCGTTGTTCAACCCCCCCCCCTTTGTAAACGCATGGTAACGTTTTACGAGAGTCCCCACCCCTAATTGCGTTACGTAATACTTGTACGCTCCCTAATCTAAAAGCCCATGATTGCGAGTTCGGATCCCACATAGTCCGATGAATATTTAACTCATTTGGGTTTGATTACGAAATAACTTTTGTTTATGGCTTAAATAGAAATGCCTGGACCCCCCCCCCCCAATAGATATTTTCATGAAATAACGGTTATCGTCAAGTCTTATATGGCCTAAGTTGCCGAAAAGACTGTGTGAATGAGAAAAAAGTGTGAATGTTTATAAAAAAAAAAAAAACTTTTATTTGAATTTTTTTTATTTTAAGACAGGCTTAACCTGTCTTGATATAAAAAAAAATTTACCCTGTATAATATCTTGTGGCAGATTTATTAAAGAGAGTAGAGGGAGATGGTTTATCAATTTAATTATCTGACAGGCATTGTGTTGTGTCCGAAATGGAAAGACAAAAGCTCACTCCAGAGTGCTATAATTTTGCATATGTGAAACACAAGGCCCGGGGACTAATGCTGTTGTCTATCCTTAAATCTTAAGGCTTAATGAGCCAGAAGGGCGTTCACTGCGAGTAAACAACAACAGAATTTCCTCTCTCACTTATTTGGCGGCCGAAACTGCTCTCTTTCTCTCTACGCCAATCGTTCCAAATTCAATTTGTTCAAAGTAGTCTGTCGGTTCTTTTTTTTTTTTTGTTTTTTTGTTATCTAACGCCTACGAGACACCATCTAAATCTAGTTTGAGTCGTTTGGTTGGGAGGCCTTAACGAGGGACTTGGGCATCTGCAAAATACTCCATGATTTTGCGAGTTTAACTTTTTTTTATATATATAAACTTAAATTTCCTGGACAAGATATTCATTCAATTTGATGCAGTAGTGGTTATTTTTCGAAACTGGAGGAGTTGGACCTCATAATATTATTAGCCTCAGATGCCGAAAGGCCTTAGACTTATTGGCCAATAGGTCTCTAAAATCTTAAATAAGTAAAATAAAATTTCAATATTCAACAACTGAAATTTTTATTCTTTATTATGAGGTCCAACCCCTCCAGTTTCGACAAGTAACCCACTTCTGCATCTTCTTCTACCCTCGTCTTTTTCCCTTCTGTAATGATAATACGATTCTAATTGATATCAGCTTTATTTATCAACTTGGTTTTACAACTAAATCATAACAACAAAAACCTAAACAACAACACGTCATACTACATGTCACACCTTCAACCTTATCATGCGTTTTTGCGACCTAGAAGGATAGAACAGGCCGGCCCGTCGCACGGTCTGACGCCTGTTGAAAAGAGGAAGGAAGAGACAGTCATACAAAGAAAAGGACTGCCTGTCCCAGCTTGGGAAGCTCGTGGTCGACATCCACGTACCCACAAGATGTGAGATCCTGAACGAAACCCACTCCTGCATCAAAATGAATTAAAAATGTTATTTTTGATTGCGATCTATTTTAATTATTCTCCAATATTTTCATTACGGGTAAGAAAAAAATCTGATAAAGATTTTAGTTTTTAAGAATAAATTGTACTAGCTGGGGGGCCTGGCAACGGAGAAGAGAAACACAGTCATCACAATCGTTGCAGTTAAGTGATGCCAAGCGAGGTGCTAGCTCGAGATTGGTGACCCAGGGCAATCAGCGTGTGGAACGTCCCCCAGTCATTGACCTAATGAAATTTAAATTAATATCACGTATCGCCTTTTTTGACGATATTCTAGTCCCTCCCTCCCTGTCACAGTAAGTCATATACAAACGAGCCTCCCTATAAATATTATGTCACAACATAAAACTACCCCCCCCCCATCTGTCCTTTCGACTCTATAAGCCATCTGTATTATACAATCAATTAAAAATTTATTATATTTATAAATACGATTTTTTTTTTTTATCAATTCGACTTTGAATTGTGATGTCACCCCGGGTCTCCTATGTCACAATTAGTAACGTTTTGTCCTTACCCCTTTTACAGTTGTTATTATGAAATAAAAATACTTGCTTTCGGATCAACTGTGGTTTATTTAAATAAGAAACAACGTTTCGTCACCGGTTATGAGATACTTCTTCTTCAGGTATAAATTCAAATACGTTTGTAAATGGCTAGATGTATTGATAAAACGCTTTGTGATTGTACCTGACGAAGATTACATAATGGGTGACCGAAAAGTTGTATTTTATAGAAATAAACAACAGGGGATGGATTGGCTAGAGGCGCGATCCGCTTGTTCCAGAGAAATTACATAAATAAAACACCCCAATTTATTTATTTATTTAATTCCATGCTCAACAGCATAAACCATTTACTGGGCAGGGTACAATCATTGGTTATCCATTCATGTGCATATTTATTTTAACTTATTAGTCTATTAGTCGGCAAGCCTATATTTAAAGATCTCATTAATTAATTTGGGTGATCGGAAAAAAATCTTGTTAAACATATAACCAAGTATTTATTAATTTAAATAAGCGAAAAATGTAGGTACCGCCGGGAGTTGCACCACGGATCTTGTTATATTTGTTGTTATACTAGTATAATTCACACATTTTTATAAAAGGTAATCTTTTGAGATAATTGTTTGTTGAATGTGCAAGATAGAATTTCGACTTTATAATTATTTTAAAGTTCATCCTAAATTACTTCCTTAAAAACAAATTTATCTCCCCGCATTGCTCCCATTTAAAAGACAAAAAAACATATTTTTATAAAGCGTTTTAGATTATGAAATATTTCCTGGCATCGAAGAAGAAAAAAAATATCATTTTTTTGTGGTCCTCTAAAGATAGAGAGGGGAGACACAAAAGGGTGAAAAGTAGATGGTTTAAGAAAATAAATATTTTTTTTTTTTTAGAGAAAGGACACCCCTTATTTTATTTTTTGTTCATTTTATTATTCCATTCACATATTGAGAGTTCTTTTCTTGGTTAAAGGAGGAAAAAAAATGCATAAACCAGGGAAGATGAAATGTATTCAAAGATAAAGAAGGAAGTATGCGGAATAAATGAAAAATTCATTTTTTTTTTGTCCAAATAAGGGAAGTATAAAGAGGATTTTGTATATAGGCTACGACATATGCTTAGAAAATTTATAGCAATTGAAAATAAAGACATAAACAACAAGTAGGATGTGGTTTTTGTAGTGCTTCCGCCCCCCATAAATTAACATACTGGCATATGAATAACGTAGTATATCAGCATAAAATTCTAATCTAAAATCTGCATCTCAGAAAATATTAATTAATACAAATAAATAAATAAAAAATCCGGTCTCAGAGCGCACAATTTTCTCTTATAAGAGAAAGTATATTTATAAGAGAAAGGTATTCGGTAATTGAAAGTTCTCTTCTGAGCCCTCAGACCTTGGTGTAGTGGTTAGCGTGCTGGCCATTTGTGCAAAGGGTCGCGGGCTCGCATCCCGTTTCATTAATTGGGAGGGCTACGACCCCAATTCAATTGAAATAAATAGAGGCGGGGTCTAAATAGACGATGTTATGCACGAAGGAATCAAGCGCCATTAACCTAAATCTGAAATAGGGGGCATTTAATTTGCACAATTGTAAATAAAACCAATATAAATGACTTTTTTTCTTGTTTTATACAAAAAAGTGCACATATTAAATAAAGCCTTTTTATAAACAAACAGAAAATTAAAAAACTAAGAAAATTTGATGTTGCACATAGTAATAATGTCGTGATTTAAATAAATAGGTAGGTAGATCTTTTTCCCTACAAGAAGGCGATCTTTTCTCAATTTCGCTCATAATGGCGCTTGGTTCCTTTCTGCGTAATATGGTCCAAATAGCCTTCAATGCCGAGAAAGACCTTAAATGAATGAAAAAAGTTATGATGTTTTGTGCTTGTGTCAACATATATTTTGTTTCCGATAGTACGATAGCCTACTTTAGAATTCAATATGTGAGAACAGAAAAATATTTAATTTGGAAGAGGGACCAGGGAGCCTTCCTGGTGAACAGCAGCCAGGGTAAATAAAAAATTTTATTCTTTGTTGCCGACGTTTTTTATTTACCCTGGCTGCTGTTCACCAGGAAGGCTCCCTGGTCCCTCTTCCAAATTGAATATCTACAGTCATTCAACCAACAAATTCGAAAAATATTTATATTTTGTATTATGGCAATTATTTCTTCTTTGAAGTATAAAAGTAAAATGGGCTTCAAACAATTTTAAAAGCAAAATTGAGAATATATATTTTAAAGAACATCTCAAAAATCATTGATTTATGAATTTTATGAATAATCGTTGTAGCGAATTTTGAGAAAATAGAAAACAACTAAAAAAGTAAAGTACTTGCATCGAGTTTGACACCTCTGCTCTAGAAGATAGAGAAACAGAGGGAAGGGTGATGTCTATATTTAAACAAAAAATATAATTATTTTGATTGTCTAGGAGTTTTTACCCTATATATAATTAATTTTCTATTTATATTCATAAAAAATGTTTATAAGAATGTTAATATTATTACTAAATATAGAGTTTAAAATTCATATTTCGATTAAACCATTTTGTAATTTAATATATTATGAGAAATTGGATTAATGATACAAAAAGAGGATGCAGCCAATAATAATTATTATTGACTGCATCATCTTTTTGTATCATTAATCCAATTGTATAACAGCCACAATTCGTTATAAAAATATTATGAGAAAGTTGATCATGTGGTTTTCAGTAAGAGTATATCGTTTACTACCGTTTACTCCATTCCCCTTCCTTTGTAAAATTAACTTTTCAATCTAACCTAAATAAATTGACCCTAATTTCCTAATTTGAGCAAAATTTAATAATACTGTAGTTTAATAATAGTTGAAAGTTATTTAATAAAGCTTCCTGAGTGGAATTGATATGATTATACCTTATTTTTATAACTACAGTGTACTTTCGATCATCCTTGTTAATACATATGGACACGGATTATCAATTTTTATTTGGGTAAAAAAAAAAAAATATACAGTAAAATGCAAATTAGATTTATAAAATTATTAGAATAATTTTAAAATTGCTTCCCCTTTTTGCAGTCTTGTATTAAATCCCCTTAGATAATTCAAAAGGAAGGAATACGTCATTGTTGTCTGGAAAATTTAAAAAAAAGGTCATTTATCTCAGGAAATAAAACACCCAAATAATTGAAAGTACACTGTGTTTATACTCTTACTTCAATGTCTCGATTAATGATGTCCAGTCTTTTTTTGAATTTTCAAAATTAATTTAAAAATAGTCTTTTCCAAAGGATATAACAGGATGTCAACGGCTACTCGAAGATTCAGGTGAGTGTAATGTTGTAATTAATTATATCAATAATATCAAAATTAAAAACACTTCTTTGGTAGATTTATAGCTTAAGTTTTTATGTTTGAGTTATACTGTATGTACAAAGATAAACATCTCTGACTATTTTAAGCTTCTGTTATGTGAAATACAAAGTTTTAAATTGACAGAAAGATAGATGGATGAATTCTTGTGCAGTATAAATAAATATTCATTGTTGATATAGAAAAGTGTCTGTGATGTATGTCAGAAGTTCGATCGACAAAAATTCTAATATTGGTTGTCAATTCATTTGAATAAGATGATGGTTAAAAACCACATAGTGAGATTGTAAAAGAAGTCCCTCAATTTGGGAAAAAAATTTATTTTTTTTTAGCTAAATAGACGGTAATAAAGTCTATCGAGAAAAAAGTTTTTAAAAAAAATTGTAACCCCTTCTCCTACCTGTAGCCGAGAGATTTGAGAAATTGACTAATGTCAATATTGATAATCTAAAAGTGAAGGGGAGTTGGTTCGGATTCCAAGCAGCATAGGCGTAGCCAGGAGGGGGGAAGGGTTTTTGGGGATCAAACCCCTCCCCATGGGACCCAAAACATGACTAGATATTTAAGCTTTATAATACAAGGTAAGAGAAAGTAAAATATAATAATTTACTCTAACTAAAAAAAAAACCAAAATGATTTATAAGTACCCTAAAATAATCTTAAATTTTTCAAATGTTTCAAAAACATTTTTTAAACCCCCCATCAAAAATTACTGGCTACGCCAATGCCAAGCAGTCGAATGAATTTATTTAAATCATTTTGATACCAAATGGTACAAATAAATATGCCCAATGGCTTAAATAGAAATGCCTGACCCCACAATAGATATATTCTCTACAACGGTTATCGTCAAGTCTTATATGGCCTAAGTTGCCGAAAAGACTGTATGAATGTGTGTGTGAATGTGAGTGTGAATGAGAAAAAAGTGCGAATGTTTTTTTTATAAAAAAAAAAAAAAAAAAAAATGCCCAATATACAGTATACTGTAATATAGAAGTATCGTTTAAAGCCTAAATGGCCCAAGATGCCGAAAATGACTGAAAAAAAAAATGTTTTTTATTTCTAATAATAACAATCGTGATCAGAATGTGAGAAACGGACTCATGGCAAGGGCGGAAGCAAGGGGGGGGGGGGGGTAAAGGGTAATCCCCCCCCCCGAGATTTAAAAAAATACTTTTTTTCGCAAAAAAATTTATTTTTAATGTAAAATTTTAAATATTAATACTTAAAAATTTGATTTGTATTTATATTCTGGAAAACAAGTACAGAATGCGCCTTTAAATTACCGAAATTAAGAAAAAAAAATCTGGTGTGACTGTCGCACAGCACACAACTTTCTCTTACCTTCGGTAATCGAAAGTTGTGTTCTGTGCTTGTCACACCAGATTTTTTGTGTCGACATATATTTAGTTTCCGCCAATATATTAGAATTAAAGATGTCAAATTTATAAACATGGGAAAATATTTATATTTTGTTACCATGGCAACCATTTCTCCTATCTTCCCTATGAAGCACAAGAGTAAAGTGTGCTTCAAACAATTTTGAGAGCAAAACGAGAATATACATTTGAAAGAGCATCTAAAAAATAATTGATTTTTGAATTTTAATCAAAATCGTTAGAGCGAATTTTGAGAAAATCGAAAAAAACTGAAAAAGTACATCAGTAAAGTACTAGTACTCTTTGGCCGATTTTGATTAAAAGCTTATTTTTCCGGTCCCGGGGGGTGTTTAACTTAAATATAAAATTTCAACCTCGTAGCTCAATTCCTTCATGCTTAAAATTGAACACACACACACACACACAGACACACACACACACAGACAGACCATGTCGCGAAAATCACTTTTTTGGATTCAGGGGACCTCAAAACGTAAAGATCCATCAAAATCTCGACATCGAATTTTTGACATGAATCCAATACTTTCTCTCTATATATATATTACATATATACATAGGTAAGAGAAAGTAATAGTGTGCTGTGCGACCAGACACACCAGATTACCCCCACCGAGAAACACCTCTAGATCCGCCCTTGACTCATGGGGCGTCAAAAAGTTTATTTCAATTAAAATCTTGAACATGAATTTTTGACATATATGCAATATTATCTGTCTATATAAATTATAAATATTTCAAATATGGATAGAGAAAGTAAACATATTTACATGTTGAGTGAAAAAGTGTTAATATTTAATTAATAACATATAACACAAATGTTATTTCCAAAATATATTCTTTTAAATAAATATCAACTCAATATACTGTCGAAAAAAAATTTCTCCATTAAAAATTTATGAACAAAAAATATTTTTAAGGGGGAATTGAAATAAATTACATATTGCATTGATTAATATCGATTGGCATGATTAATATAAAAAACAAATTAAGAGATTCTCTCCCTCGCGTTCATTTAATTTTCTTTAATAAATAACATTAAAGCCAAGATAAATAAATAAATCAAATGTCACATAACAAATTTATTGTTAATATCTTAGTGACATCTTCCGGATTTATTCATCATGATAATAAAAAAATGAAGATAAATGGATGTTACCCCTCGCTTTTCGTATTTAATTAATTTTTTTTTATTATACTACAATATTAGAGTATATTTTGTAAGCAAGTTTTTATCGAAAATAATTATATAGATGAAAGCTGCTTTAATTACTTTGTTTATGAATATCTAGTTTATTCGTTTTCATATATAAATGTGCAGATTAAAATGATCACTATTTGGAAAATTAGGTCTCGACACATTTGCTATAGGGGTTTGGTAACTAAAAAATTACATTAGTAAAGTACTAGTACTCTTTGGCCGATTTTATTCAAAATCTTCAAGAGGAATGCTTCACGGGTCGCTTAGGTATAAAATTTGAATATCAAAATTTTTTTTTTGTTTTTTGAGATATTTAGTTAACCTACATTTTTTTTGATATTTCACTTGAAATTCATTAAATTTATTGTGAAAAAAACTAAAATTCAAGATAATAAGGAAATCCTCTTTTTTAATGGGAATTCGAAGAAAACATTAAAATAGGCATTTAAAAGCAATTAAATATCTTTCAGAGAAATTTAAATAAATATTTACATATTTTAACATAATGACCTTTTCTTGAAATTTAGATTTTTTTCATAATAAATCAAGTGAAATATCAAAAAATGTGGGCGAAGGGAATAGCTCAAAAACAAAAAAAACTTACGATACTCAAATTTTATATTTAAGCTAAATACCCATGTCGCAAGCGTCTCGTGGAATTTTAATCAAATCTGCCAAAGAGAACTAGTCTACTACTTTCCTCGCCTAATTATTCCCGTGGGGCGGGGTCGGCGGAGGAGGTGGGGGTTTTTGCGACGGGGACGGAATAGAACAGACCGGCCCGTCGCACGGTCTGGTCCCTGTTGAAAATATAGAAGGAAAGAGACTGACACGCAAAGCCAAAAAGAACTGCCAGTTCTAGCTAGGGCAGCTCGTGGTCGCCATCCACGTACCTCCAAGATATGAACCAAAGAGAGTACTAGTACTTTACTACCCGAGTATACTTTTTTAGTTTTATTATATTTTCTGAAAATCGGCTGGAAAAGTTGTGATTATATTACTTAGTATTTGTTATCCTTAACCTCCGCCACTGGTAGGAGTGGTCAAATTAAAATTCTCTTCTCGAATAAGTCTCTACTACGTAAATTCTGATGAGGAATAACGAAATTGGCTATATTTTATAAATTCAAAATTTATTTTTAAAACGATAAAATTATCCTATAAATGAGGCTATAGTCTATAAAGAAAATTTGCTGACAATATATAAAAAATTTTAATGTAAGCATTCAATATTGATTGCGTACAATAAAATATAAAACAAAAACTTTGTTTTTTATGGTAATTGAAGCTCTAATTAACAATAGAATTTATAATGAAATTTTTTCTTTGCTTTATGAACGTTCATAACAAATTCTAGTGTTAATTAAAAAAAGGTTTTGGTTAATGTTCCTGTTTGATTGACAGCTAGTAGCCAGTTTTTTTTCATTATCAAACTAAAAAATTGCTTTTTCGAATTCCGGACACATAATTATTTTTTGTGGTAAAAAAAATGCACTCCAATTTAACCATATTCCCTAAATCTCTAATTTCCGCTAAATGTAGTTTTTTGCTATGTTGATGGATTCACCCCCAAACAATCCCTTTGGCAAGAGAATAATTAATGGCTTTAAAGGAAGAATAATTAATGGAAGTATTTTCGGTTTCAGATTGAAACAAATTTACAAAAAAAAAATATATTTTAACAATTAATCAAGAAGAGCTTTTCTCCAGAAAACAAGATATTTTTTTCTTCTTAAGATTGAGACATCTTGAAGATGATTATCCTCTCTCTCTCACTCTATTTTATACACACATTCTGTTCGATTTGCCAATTGAGAGAGACAGAGAGAGAAAGTCAAGCAATTTTCCTGGCAATGAATGGACTCCATTAGCTACGATTGCTACCAAAAAAGAACATGCAATTTTATGTCCTAGAGATTGAGATAAATACTTAATATATTAACGATTAAATTCGCAAGATTAAATCAAATGTTACAAATATGTTACTCTATGGAGACAATTTAGAATCACTTCAATGATTGGTCTAAGAATTCCAATTAATTTGAAAACTCAAAGAGATGGTATTTTTTCGATATCTATTTTATAACCCAAAAAACATCATCCACTTTGTATAATTGCATGGGTGTTTAATAAAATACAAAGGACAAATTAGTTTAGTGAATATTAAAAAGACTAATCTTTTAAATATATTAAAAATGATTCGTTTCTATCGTTTTTATTTAAATTATATTGATAGCCAATTAATTTAAAGCCCCATTTCGATAGTTTTTCAGGACAGGGGATTAGAAGAAAAAGTAGGTAAGTATTTTTTCTTAAAATTATTATTTGCTAAATGCTGAAGTTTCGGTTTTGTTTAGAGTTATCCTAGGATTTAGGATTAGAATGAGTATTTAGTCTTACAAATTATGCATGAACCAAAAAAGAAAGACGAAAAAAGTTCTTAAAAATTTCGCTAAAAAAATTAGCTTCATTTACTGTTTAGGTCTATATAAGAACTTTGTAATTTTTTTTTCTGTTTGTTTATTTAATACAGCCGACGTTTCGGCTTTCTTCAGGCCAGAGTGTGTGATTGCCGTGAGTTTAGATACAACTCTAAACATCTTCCGATAGGCAGTCTTAAACATACGTTGAATAGCATTGTGACTGTAAAAATTTGGGTCATGGCTTTTAATAATGTTTAATACTACAACCTATTAGGAGATAAAGTGAGTCCGAAGTTTAAGTCGAAACAATAGAATTAAATAAAGCAATTGATAATTGGATGAGGTTATGCATAAAGGAACCAAGCGCCGTTATGACCGAAATTGAGATAAGACCGCCATCTTGTAGAGAAAAAGAAGATATAGGCCTACTTCTTTATTTAAATCACAACATTATTACTCTGTGCACTTTTTTTTGTATAAAACAAGAAAAAAAGTCATTAACATTGGTTCTGTTTACAAGTGTTCAAATGAAATGCCCATTATCTCAGATTTAGGTTAATGGCGGTTGGTTCCTTTATGCATAAGCTCATCCAATTATAATATTTGTTGCCTTTTATCTTAGTTGTTTAAAAAAATCAGGGTTTTAACATCTATAAGTGGATAACAGTTGTAATTGTTCAAGTGCAAAGGACAAATTATTTTTGTATTTTTGTTGTGAGTTTGAACTACTGTGCAGTGAAGCACCTCTTGCTAGTCGTGAAACCCGCGGAAGACAGACGATGCAGATAGTTAAAATTTATTATTTTAAGTAAAAATAAATAAAATAAAATAAATAATATGTTTTGTAATTGTTGACGGCTAAAATAAAGAGAAAAAAAATCGTCTAAATCCTTCATTTTCTCTCGTTAAATTCAATTAACGTTAAAGATGTTTAATACTCTTGAAAATAATTTTTTTTTAATTGAGCGTAAAAAAATATCAACATGAAAGCACGTAAATCATTTAATAAAAATAACACTAAATATTTATCTCTATAAGCTTGCGTTGATGATAAAATAAAATAAAAAAAAATAGTTTATATTTAAAGCGAAGATTTTCAAATATCCACCCTTTCTTCTTTCTTAGATAGTTAAGATAGTATGATTCCCCCCCGTCACAAAATATGACGTCATAAATTTTCGTTTATTCTTCGTAATTTTTTTTTTTTTTTATTCTTTAGTAAATTTATTTTATTTTTCAAGCGTGTTAATAACCAGCGAGAGAAGATTTTCATCTCGTTACGATTTAAAGTGAAAAGGATTTAAATTGAAATATCAAAGAGAGATGTTTAATAAACAGATATAATAATTCATTAAAAGGAGAGAGGTTAAATTAACGACAAACAAATTAACATTACGATAAAAAAAATTGTCTAAAGAGATGAATATTAAATAGAAGGGGTAGCCAGCACAGTTTTGACTCTTACCAAAACTGTTCGCTATCAAATAAATCTGGTGTGAATGGTCGCCCTTTACCTTCGTAATTGAAAGTTGTATTATGTGCTTGTCACACCAGATTTTTTGTGAAGACATATTTCGTTCCTGGCAGTACGATACACTATCATACCTACAAAGTCTAAGAATAAAGTGTGCTTCAAACAACTTTGGGAGCAAAATATGAATATACATTTTAAAGAGTATCTAAAAAATAATTGATTTATGAAATTTAAAAGAAAATTGTTAGAATTAATTTTGAGGAAATCGAAAAAAACTGAAAAAGTACATCAGTAAAGTACTAGCACACTTTGGGCGATTTTGTTCAAAAGTTTATTTTGAGTGTCTGGGAGGGTACACCTAAGTTAAATATAAAATTTCAATCCGGTAGCTCAATTAACATTTGGTTCCAATGGGGGTTGTGGGGGAGGATCTATCGCTTAAAATGCACAAAAATCATTAAAAATGATCGATTTTTTCACAATTTTTTCACTGATTTTCTACATATTCCAGCTGACAGACCCACCTCACCCATCCTTAAACATCCCTCAACTAAAAAAAAATATATATAGGATAAAGCGGGTGGGGTGTGAGCGATTCCGAAGCCCTTACAGGAAGATACAAGATGCACAGTTGGTCAAATTGGCAAATATGCGGCTATAACTTTCATTTTTTTGGGCTGATCTCCACAAATTTAAAGTACGGATTCTTCTATGTCCTTCAATATTTCCATATTTTATCTAAAGGGGTAGAAATTACTTCTTGTCAAAGTTTGAAAAAAATTATAAATTATGAAAAATAAAGTTACGCTTTTGTAAATAAATCAGTAAGAATATGACATTTATAAAAACTAAATTTATTTAAAGAAAAATTTACATGGGGTAGACTACCCTTTACTCAAGGGCCAAAAAATTGCAAGTCTTAAGAAAATTTGTAGAGTGGGAAAATAACTTGGGAGGGAGGGGGTGGCCTTTAAACAAACAGAAATAAAATTAATTTTTATATAAAATTCTAAAAGATTTTAATGAGAAAAACAAATGCAATTTTATTCATTAATTTATTTTTATAATTGAATGTGAATTAATGAATATCTATAAGGGGATGCGTGAGCCGAGGGGGATCGAATTATATATAAAACTACAAACAAAGGAAATATATTCATGAAACGAAGAATGGATTTACAGGCTTGTGGCATGTTACGACACAGAAACGTAAGCAAATTAAAAAAAAATCATCTGAATTTTTACACTTATGTTTAGGGGAGGCGAGTGGAGAAACTGCTTAAGAAAATCAGGCATTCAGACAGTGAAAAAGAAAATTCCACCTCGAAAAATCTCACTTATTACTAGGCCACTGACGAGAGATAAAAGTTTAGGAATTTATATTTTCAATTATTTAATAATAATTTCTTATTAAATATTATAGGAGAATATAAATTCTCTGTTAGAGGGGTGGAGGGTGAGGAGGGAGGGAAAGAAATCATTGCTTAAATTAAATTTACAAAAAAAATAATTTTCTATTTTAATTTTCATTTTTAAAGAAAAAAAACTTTTTGTTAGAAGGGGTGATTTACACCCATTCTCACCCTCCCTCTGGGGTACACGAATTCATCATAGAGTTATATTTAAAAAATTGGATAATTTTATCAGTATAATATTATAAGAGAGAAAAATAAAATACAAAATTACTTTAATTCGTTATGCAAATGAGATGTGAAAATATTTATTGCCTTAATAATAAGATGACCAGGTGGTGAGTTTAGGATGAATGTCTTATTTGCACAAATCACACACAATATAAAAGTAACTAAACACTGGCGAGAGAGAGAGAGAGAGAGAGAAAGAGAGAGAAAGAGAAACCGAATGACTCAGGGCTCGACTCAAATAAACTTAAAGACGCCTGACAGGTAGGCAGCAAGGAAGCAGGCTTAGATGGATCGCATTGCTCTCTGAACGACCAAGAATTAAAATTAACAAATAAGTTCTCTATTTAAAAAAAATTCTATTTACTTGCTAACTAACTTGCTAACGGGGTTTTATTCCGTTGGGAATAAATTCGAAATTTAATAACTATTAAAAGACTCAATTCATTTATCCACCTTTAAAACTCACCCCCAATTAAATAAAATACTTCCAAGTATTATTTTTTGTATTTATTTATTTATTAGGGATATATTCGAAGTGAAAGATTTTAAAAAGACTTTCTCCTAGAGCCCTGCACGGGTACGGGTAGGCCCGTAGGCCGGTAGCCCGCCAGGCCCGCGGGCTGGAATCTTTCAAATGAAATGGAATAAATCCGTTGTTTTCCTATGGGAAAAACTAACGCCATCTCTTGCCGCCTAGAGTAACTTCGCAGGTTCTTTTCAGACTCGCACCTTAAAATCACGACATCGAACTTTTGAAATTAATCCAATATTTTCTCTATATACCGATAAGAGAAAGTAATAATGGCATCCTTAAGTAAAAGGGAGCAGGATATCTATAAAAAAAAACAAACTTATTGCTCTTTGTGTTTTAAACTAAATAAATGAATCGCCCACGGGGCTTGGAGTAGTTGGTAGCGTGTCTACCTTCTATACCGAACGTCGCGGGTTCGACCCCAGGCAGTTCGATAATTTTATTTAAGGCATTTGGATACCAAATGACTTAAATAAAATGCCTGGACCCCAATATGTATAATACTCATTAACGGATATCGTTTAAAGTCTTAAATGGCCTAAGTTGCCGAGAAGACTGTGTGAATGAGTGTGTGAATGTGAGTGTAGGGATGAAACGATACCACCGAGGTATCGATACTTTTACTCGATACTGGTATCGGTCGCAGAGTATCGAGTACCTACTCGGTATCGATTGAAAAGTATCGAACTTACTCGTATCGGTCAATTTTTTCGTACAATTAAAAAGAAGCAAAAACAGCAGTAAGTACTAGGGCCTATATTATCAAGATTCGCAGGAACTTTGCAGCCAGGAGATTAAATAAAAATCTTTTATTTAATTTCTATTTACTGACGTTTCGTCCCATCATCGGAGACCTCCAAGTATGATAATATTTTTGTACAAATCAGTAAAAATAAATTGTACTATTTAATTTCAATGAATATTAAAATACCTAAGATCGTGTATAATTGACAATATTCGCCCTGATGAAGGTTGGGGGATTTACGACCGAAATGCCGGCAAATAGAATTATTTAAAATTTATTTTATTTAATCTCCTGGCTGAAAAGTCCCTGAGAATCTTGATTAAATCTCCACAACCATAAAACAACAAGTTCTTAAAAAAAAACAACGACGACTAAAAAATATTCAGTTTTAGATGTAGGCCTACTATCCAAAAATAATAATTTTTCAAGATGTTTCCCTGTTGAATACTCCAATAATAAAAATTAAAATACAGCGGTACCAACCATTCCACTTATTTCTAATAAGAACAAATCTACATAAATGTTCTTCCGACCTACGTAACTAATCATCGCGTACATGGACCGAGTATCGATACGAGTATTTTTGACCGATACTTACTTGGTACTCTATTCCACAAGATCGAGTAAGTACTTGTATTTACTCGTATCGTTTCATCCCTATGAGTGTGAATGAAAAAAAAAAAAAAAGTGTGAATGTTTAAAAAAAAAAATAAATGAATCTTTTGTGAATATGTTAATTCAATCCTTTTAACGAAGTTTTGACCAGTTAGTATTAGAGAAAAATCAATTCAAAAGAGAAAGGCGAGTGGGAGGAATTGCCTTTGAAATGTATATATATCTCTTCAAGTATTATATATAGAATAAAAGACAAAGCGGTGAATCGAGACTTCAAATTCAAAATAGCTCCCTTTAAATCCTTATATTGAAATTCGCCAAAAGAGAGAGATAAGGTAAGATAGACAAGACGAGATGAGACCGAGGAATGTCACTATAAAAAGGATTTTTACATCTCACCAAGTTGAAATGCTTAAAAAAAGCAATTTTTTTTTTTTTTTGAACAATTTCTTTTTAGAAAGGGAGAGTGGGAATGTTAAATTTAAAAGTTTTGATTTGCGTGAATTGAAATAAAGCAAAAAATATGAAATATTGCGACATAGCCTATTGATATAAAATATTTATTATATCTTATAGGTTGTTCAAATGATCACAATGTTGAAATCGATATTGAATAATTTATGTTGATTGCTTCAACCATTTGATATATTAAAAAATATAATGGAAGTAAGTTAAAAATTGGTGTGACTGGCACAGCACACACTTTTCTCTTACCTTCGGTAATCAGTTGTGTACTGTGCTTGTCACACCAGATTTTTTGTGTCGACATGTATTTAGTTCCCGGCAGTAGGGAATATTTGAATTCAGATGTAAAATTTATATGTATAGGAAAATATTTATATTTTGTTACCATGGCAACCATTTCTCCTATACTTTCCTATGAAGCACAAGAGAAAGTGTGCTTCAAACAATTTTGAGGGCAAAACGAGAATATACATTTGAAAGAGCATCTAAAATATAATTGATTTTTGAATTTTAATCAAAATCGTTAGAGCGAATTTTGAGAAAATCGAAAAAAACTGAAAAAGTACATCAGTAAAACTAGACTCTTTCCGATTTTATAAACTTATTTTCCGTCCCGGGGGGTTAACTTAATAAAAATTTCACCTCATACTCAATTCCTTCATCTTAACCCCCCCCCCCCCCCCCCCCCCCACCCCCCCCCCCCCCACCCCCCCCCCCAAAAAGCATTATAATTTTTTATAATTAAAGGCACTAGGGGTATAAGTATGGTCAAATTGCCCTTGGAGGATATTTCAACGATACTTTGTAGAAACTAATAAAATAATAAGATCCTGAAAGTTTAAGATCACTAATCCAATTAGTTTTTGAGAAAAATAAAAAAATGTAAAAATCAGAAAAAAATTTTTTCTCAGGAACGGCTAAATCAATTGATTTGAATTTTGGATATGTTTTGGGGGCTGATGGTAGCTTCTAGGAAAAAAATCAAGACCTATATCGAATCAAAACATCCTTGAAAAAATGGCTTTTTTTTTTTTTTTTTTTTTAATTTTAACTTTTAACCATGATAAAATTTTGGCACAAAAATGAAACTATTTTTTTGAAATCCCCATCCAATTTACGAGGAAATTATGACTCTTTCAAATTTTGCTACATATTGAAAAAAATTAAAATCCGTTGCAGGGGGCCCATGGTTGACTTGTTCACTTTTGATTTGTTAAAATGCCTTTAGAATAGATTAAAATTGATGTTAATTGTTTCTGTGAGAAAAATAGAAAGTTAATGTTTCTACTTCTTCGATCTTATATGAATTTCATGTGCACTCACCCTGTAAAGAAAGAAAAAGTGAGATAAATACGAATTATAAAATTTTTTATGCTTTGTGAAAGATATCTTAACTATTATGATTACTGCTGAGTTTATATCATAGAAACTCTGAAGACTAGCGCCTTGAAAGTAGGCAACACTCCTCTGTTTAAAACGTAACCTTAAATCAACTTTTTTCCCCTTGATATTATAAAAACACTTGATATAATTTATAAAATGCAGTATCTATAGTGATACTATTTGCCTTTTATATAAATTAAAAAGTCAATCTATTTGTAAAACAGACACTGGGCGGGTTTTCATGAAGTTTTTTTAATAGATAATTTTCCGGCGGAGGTTTTATGCTGATCAGATTAAGAATGGCGTATCTCGATTTTTAGGGGTGGAAAGCAATAATATAATTTGACAATCCGTGGATTGAACAGATTTTTTAGATGAGACGGGACATAAATAAATGATAATATATTTCGGAGAGGAAAAATTAAAATGTTCACCCCCCTTCCCCCCACTAAAAATTAAATTATTTTCAATTTATTAAAATTTGAAATCAAACTTATAAATGCATTAAATAAGAGAAATCTTCCTTTGCAAAGATTAAAAAAAAATAAATAAATAAAAAGTAGAGAAAGTTTTTCTCAGAAAATATGCAGGGTGGGAAGCCTCAAAAGTTGGTTGTGCAGCTAGTCCTATTGATAATTTAATATTTAGTGAAAAAAA
The DNA here is from genome assembly GCA_023213315.1 of Euborellia annulipes. NCBI lineage: Eukaryota > Metazoa > Arthropoda > Insecta > Dermaptera > Anisolabididae > Euborellia > Euborellia annulipes. The sequence goes on along the minus strand of JAKCPI010005428.1, from coordinate 18,574 downwards.
TCTTATCATATTCATCGACACCTTTACAGAGCACCCTTTTATGTTTGATTAAAGTTGATAACGCATGTTTAAGACCTTAAAATATGACAAAGGATGGAGGGGGGCAGGGTGCTCCGAATTTATACCGATATCTCATAAAAAATATCTGCAACAATTGGTGTAAATTTTTTTTAGTATATAGCCTTAATTTTATATTTCTATTTTATGAGGCGTAATTTCATATCAACGAAGTCAATACAAGCTCTTAAGTGTTCTAAAAAGAAAAAAATCGTAATTCCAAAATCCAATTTATTTTTTTTTTTTTTTACTAGTTTATTATAAACGGATTTTCTCTAGATCACTGTAAGTATATTTTTATTTTATTTTGTCATAAAAATTAAATTACGATCTGTTTTTATTTTCATCCCTTCTTCTTACGCCATTTTAATTTTAATTTTCATCGATTTCTATCTCGCTCTCTTTTTATGATTTATTCTCACGTTCGGGGAGTAGTAGCACACAATAAGTTTTTGGGATGATTGTAATCTCCAATTCCACCCACCAAATCAATAGTCAAGCCACATATCTGGATTAACTCTATTAAATATTTACAGTTTGTTATTTTGTACGTGATTTGATTTTAGCGTTATTGTTGTTGAAATAACTTTTCAATTTCTTTATTACTGATCTACAAGAAAGAAGGGGTGGAAAGTAACTCTTAAATATGATTACATGTATTAAATAAAAAATTATCTTTAACAAGACTGTGAGTGTTTTTTATTGATGAGGCCAAACATCCCTAGTACATAGACTAGTTAAGTCCGAATCGAGGTATTTTGAATACTATTATCTTATTCAAATATATAGATCTCGAAAAATATTTAGCAAAAAATTATCTTTCTATTCTATAGGTGCCACATGCTCTTTAGTTTCAATAGAAATTAGTAAGTTTTTTATTTACTTGTTGGAAGTAATATATAAAAAAAATACTGAATATATTGTAGCCTATATATATATTGATGATTCGAAACACGTCAAGAAAAATTATACGAAGTTATCTTGGGTTTTTTAGGACACTTGTCATAGGAAGCTGGTTGAAGGCTTGTAATTGAATGAAAATACTTTTAGTTTTTTCTTTATTTGGATTATTTAAGTTTGGCCGACCATATAGCTAGTTTTGGTTTCGGTTATATAAATTAACCATTATCAAGGCCTGAAAAAATTTTTTAAAAAGTCAGTCAGTAATCATACAAGCTACATAGTTGCATTTTTGTCATCTCAACCCACACACACACACTTAATTGTACATAAACAACCACATATGACAATACATAAGTTTTTTTTTATAATTTAGATGAGAGATGTACCATCTATTGCAATAGTATTGAGAATAAAGCCCGGCAGTTAGGCAGCCCAAATGGTACACGTTCACTAATATATTAAAAAGATAAATTTTTATGGTAATAAAGGCCGATTGCCCAATTGCCTGCTTTGAAAAAGATATTTCTTAGAAAGACCAGCTGCCATTTGGGCTGCCTAACTTCCGGGCTTTATTCTCAATACTATTGCAATAGATGGTATATATATAAAATTAATAGATAGAATTGTTTTGTATTTTTGTTTTTTTACCTCAAAAATACAAATCAATTCTACTATTAATTTTATATATATATATACATCTGTCATCTAAATTATAATAAAACTTATGATAAAGAAAAAACTAAAAGTATTTTCTTTCAATTATAAGCCTTCAACCCGCTTCCTGTGAAAAGTGATCTCAAAAACTCAAGATAACTTCATATATGGACCGTTTATTTTGAAAGTGGTGTAAGTCCATTAAAAAAAATGAGATTTCACATAATTTATGATTAAAATAATGTAAATTTTCTATGTATAACCAGAAAGTGGTAAATTTCTTTAAAAATTCCCATGTTTTGTTCATTTGAAAATTGGTCGGTTCATAGATTTTTTAATAAACAAATATGTTAACCTTCCATTTACTCGAAACAATAGAAAATGGACTTACACCACTTTCAAAATAAACGGTCCATATATAGGCCTATATATTACAAAAAAATTTTATGAAAACATTTTTATTTTCATAAACCAATTTATGGTTTAAAGAGAAAATGAATTTTAATAAAAATTCTCAGAATTTTGAAAAAAAAAAAAAAAAATGATACCAAAAAGGTGATGAAATTAGCACACCAAATTTTATTTATTAGCATAAATTATTTTCCGGAATGTAGCATGGGGGTGTTTTTTTTTAGTCTGGCGTTTAATAAGGAGCCTAATCTTATTCTCTATTGACTTGACTTCATACATGTTTTCTTATGTTTTTTTGAGAGAATTTCTCCTCAAACTAGAACAGCGTAGAAGAGGTTGGACAAACGGAACAGGAAAGAAGTACACATAAAAATAGATCATAAGACAAAAATAAGAACGCAGGAGGAGTTAGAGATGGGAAATAATGTAACTTCACGGGGTGCCGGTTGGGTTTGAGGTGTGTGTCTGCGTGCATCAAAGCACCTCGGGTAAATAAACGGGGTTCCCTTTAAAAATGTCAAATAAAATAAAATAATTATGTTAGGTTAGAATTTGAGATGAATTTTCTGATTGTGTAACGGCCATTTGTTTTGATTTAGGTGAATTAATTTAATCTCAATCTTTTCAAAATTTTCTCTACTTTTAATAAATAAAAATATTTGACAACATCAAAGTTCCATTTCAGTTTCTTGGGTTGTTTTGGTTAAATTATTTTTATTCTTTTTATAAAAACTTTCTCCGCCAACTTTTTTTCTTTTTTTCTTCTGTTTTTTAACAGATTCACATTAACGCTAGAGAGATTTATAAATTAAAGAGAGAGAGTGAAAAAAAAAAAAATTGAAATGTTTCAAGAACTTGAAAAGAAAAGGAAAAATATATATATCTATTGATAGAAAACGTTCCCCTCCTATTCTACAAGATTGAACTTTCTAAAAGATTTTAGATATAATATTTAATGGCTTTCTTTTAAGATTTTCATTTTGAAATTTATGATAATTAAAAGTTTAATTATTAGAGCAAAAAAAAAAACATAAAATATATGTCCTTGCGATATCGAGAAGAGAAAAGGGGGAGGCTGGAAATCTAACCCTTACATCAAACTTTTCTGTGTCATAAAATGTTTAAATTTTTCATTGTCTTTCAGGATTCTTTTGTAAAATTGGGCGGTTATTACTTTCTCTTACCTCTATATATGTTAATATATATAGAGAGAAAGTATTAGATTCATGACAAAAATTCGATGTCGAGATTTTGACGGATATACACGTTTTGAGGTCCCCTGAGTCCAAAAAGTGGTTTTCGCGACATGGTCTGTCTGTGTGTATGTGGACAAAATAACTGAAGAAGAAAAAAAGCTAGAATGTTGAAATTTTATATTTAAATTAGGCACCCCTATGGGACGTGACTTTTGAACAAAATCGGCTAAAAAGTACTAGTACTTTACTGATGCACTTTTTCAGTTTTTTTCGATTTTCTCTAAATTCGGTCCAACGATTTTTTTTTTTTAATTCAAAAATCAATTATATTTTAGATTCTCTTTAAAACGTATATTCTCATTTTGTCATTGAAATCTTCTGAAGACCACTTTACTCTTGTACACCATAGAAAAGATAGGAGAAATGGTTGCCATGGTAACAAAATATAAATATTTTCCCATACTTATAAATTTTACATCTTGAAATTCGAATGTACCGTACTGTCGGAAACTAAATATATGTCGACACGAAAAATCTGGTGTGACAAGCACAGAAAAGAAGAGAAAGTTGTTTGCTGCGCTGTGTCCCACCAGATTTTTTATCGATGTAGGCAATAAAGCAAAATTCGATCCCTTCTAGTAAACCTCCTATCGGAAGACATTTCAATTCTTAAATTGTGACCTAAACATTTTTTATTTAAATAGCAATGGCCAAATATGCTAAATTTAATGATAAAATCAATATAAACAATAAAAAGTGTTACACTCAGATATTTCTGCCTCATCTTATAGAACGAATATGAGAGAAAATATTTTACCGATAATAAAAAAAAAATGGACACCCACCTATGCTCCAAGTATAACCTTTATAAAATTTGTTCTCGATAGGTCAAAAGGTGCCTCAAAGAACAAGCATAAATTTATATTCATTTTATTTATGTATTTTAACTAAAAAGGAAGGAAGAAATGTGTAGGCGAAATGTCATTTGGTGTTGGGTTATTTATTATAAATGTAAATTTTATTAATTTGCAACTTCCTTTTCATGGCACTATATTTATGTAAATTAATCTACGTATTATATGACCCGGATTCAGAATCCATTGAATTTCTTTAAATTTTAGAATAGAAATAGCAACCCTGCATGGGAAGTTTACAAATGTATGTGTGTGTTGCATTGTTTTACTAATTTTTCCGACTCCCTTAGGGGTTGGAGTTTTCAAACTCGGAGGATTATTCCCTTATAGTGTATTAATTAAATGAATAAGCTTCCGTTTAATGTTGTAGGAATTTTCTTATTTTCACATACAAAATAAAGACACAAAGATAGAAAGGTCTATTATATTTTTAAAAAAAATTGTTTTGATAGTGTCGGCGAATAAACCTAAAATTTCGAAATGTAATTTACATATTTGAAATAAGCAAAAAATTATTCATCGAATTCATTCAACCCATATGATAATATTTATCTATGATAGATAAAAAAAAAAGTAAAAATACAAATAGATTTTATTGAAAGTTACTATTGTAGTAGCTTATTTCAAACGGAAATAAAAATATCAAAGATTAGTATGCGATTAAATAGAAATTTATTTATTTATTTATTTGAAATTCCTATCGGGATCCCCGTTTATTTGCCCGAGGTGCTTTCGTGTACGAAGACACACACCTCAACCCAACCGGCCTCTGGCCGTAGCCATCTACCGGCACCCCGTGAAGTTACATCATATCCTATCTCTAACTCCTCCTCCTGCTTTCGTCTCTAGCTAGTGAACTAATCCTTATTTCTGGTTCCAACCGGCTCCTTATATCCAACCTCTTCTATGCTATGGAGGATGTCCTGGTTTGAGGAGGGACTCCCTCAGCACCGGCGTGTAGCCTACTCGTTTCGAAGAATGCATCACTGAGAGGGAACCTTCTTTACGTCCCTTCCACAGGACGGGATGTCACAGCAACTCCCTCTCCTCGTAGAGTTGCCTGAGGGCTATTGTGGTGAGATCCTATATTCCAATCCAGGGCTTCTTGAGGATTTGTTTACATTAAATAAATATTTTTATTTAATGAAAAATCCCTCACGCCAAGGATTTGAACAGGGATCTTCTTTGCAGAAGCTGACACCCTAGCTCACTACACCAGCGAGCCCCCTATTAAATAGAAATAAAATAAAATAAGCAGGTCAGGAAATGGGAAAATCATAGAAAATTATATTTCTGACATGCCTGAAATTTTATAAAAAATATATACATATATTGTAACCAGGGAAATTAATTTATTTAATATAATTTATTCTAAATTCCAAATATTTTTTTTTTTATTTAAGGTGTGCATCTTAGGGTGCTGATTTTGAAAGCTGCCACAATTTTGAAGCTATCGACCTCAATTTTTTTGTATTTTAATTAAAGGTATTTAAAATATCTACAACTTATACTATACTATACCTATATTTATTATAATATTTTTTTTCGGCCTTTGAGTTAAAAAATAAAATATCAACCAGTCCCCACCCCTTCTTCTTAATCATGGGCCTCAAGTTTTTTTGACACTTGTTTTAGACAACTAATAGTCTATAAATATAGACCTATAGACTATCTGGGTCTTAAAGAAATAAATACTCTCACATAATTAAAAAGTAAAAAATCTGGTGTGACTATCGCACCAGATTTTTTGTGTCGACATATACTTTTGGTATTTAGTTTCCGCCGATATATTAGAATTCAAGATGTAAAATTTATAAGTATGTGAAAATATTTATATTAGTTACCATGGCAACCATTTCTCCTATCTTTCCTATAAAGTACAAGAGTAAAGTGGTCTTCAGAATATTTCAATGGCAAAACGAGAACACACATTTTAAAGAGCATAAAAATAATTGATTTTTGAATTTTAATCAAAATCGTTGGAGCAAATTTTGAGAAAATCGAAAAAAACTGATAAATTACATCAGTAAAGTACTAATACTTTTTGGCTGATTTTGATAAAAAGCTTATTTTGACGTCTCAGGTGGGTGCCTAACTTAAATATAAAATTTCAACCTCTTAGGTCAATTCCTTCATGCTTTAAATTGAACCCAGACACACAGACCATGATGCGAAAACCACTTTTTGGATTCAGGGGTCCTCAAAACGTGTATATCCATCAAAATCTCGACATCGATTTTTGACATGAATCCTGGAAATATTTTTTACAGATATATATGAAAATTAAAAAAAAATTTGCCTCAAGACATAAATGTATACATGCATTTTGAGTATGAAAATAAATACATAGATTTTTTTTTTTTTTTGCTTTTGGGTTGAAATTTATTTTAGATAGGAAGACTAGTCATGAATCACTCTAAAAAAGAGGAACTATTTGGCTGCCATTCATAAATCTTTTACTGGTAATAATAAACAACTTCCGATACCTATAGTTTTCTACTCACGTTTCGCTTTAAATTACTAATTAAAATTTCAGTAATAAAGAGAAAGAGAGATCATTAAATTTTTTTACACATTTCACTTAAAGGAATTGTGCGTTTTAAAACAATAAAATGTAATGTCATGAAATTCCCATTTTAAGGTTGTTTTTGTTGTTGTAGTATTTGGTGTAAGAAATGAGAATCAGAGAAGGAGAAGCATCCCCACGACAGAAATCAACATCTTTAAAGAGCTAACTTTAAAAGTGACGACGAGAATCCTTCCTTCCTAAAAGCCCTAAAAGGGCTATTGAATCACACACAGTAAGAGACAACAAAAAAGAATTGTACTAATGTTTTTTAAATACAGTATTTAAGAAGATATCAAATTTCAATTGAATTGACTACCAAATAGAGACTGGGTCTACAGAACGGGGATTGTTTAAAAAAAAATCTGGTGTGATTGGCCGCACAGCACACAACTTTCTCTTACCTTTGGTTAGAGAAAGTTTTGTACTGTGCTTTTCACAGGAGATTTTTTGTGTTGACATTTATTTATTTATTTGCATATGTTTAGTTTTCGCCGATATATGGACAGTTTATTTTGAAAGTCGTGTAAGTCCTTTTTCTATTGTTTCGAGAAAATGAAAGGTAACATATCTGTTTATTAAGAAATCTATTTACCGACCAATTTTCAATTTTAAAAAAAACCTGGGAATTTTTTAAGAAATTTACCACTAGCTATTTATACATAGAAAATTTACATTAATTTAAGCATAAATTATATCTCATTTTAAAAAAAAAAATGGACTTACACCACTTTCAAAATAAACGGTCCATATTAGAATTCAAGATATAAAATTTATAAACAGAGAAAAATATTTTGTTACTATGGCAACCATTTCACCTATCTATCCTATGAAGTACACGAGTAAAGTGTGCTTCAAACATTTTAGAGCAAAATGAGAATATACATTTGAAAGAGCATATAAAAAATAATTGATTTTTGAATTTTAATTAAAATCGTTGGAGCGAATTTTGAGAAAATCCTAAAAAAAACAAACTGAAAAAATACGTCAGTACTAGTACTTTTTTTTCGATTTTGTTTAAAAGCTTATTTTCGCGCTCCAGGAAGGTGACTTAAATATAAAATTTCAACCTCCTAGCTCAATTCTTTCATGCTTAAACACAGACAAACGATGACACGAAAATCACTTTTTCTCTCTCTATATATTAACATATATAGAGGTGAGAGAAAGTAAAAATATCATGAATTTTATAATGAGATAAGAAGTATAGAAATACTTTAATTCTAATTTGCTCCTTGTTTGATAACAACTAAGATGGAGGGAAGAACACTTAGCCAGGTATGACATCTAAGTGGTTGAGTAATTCAATTATTAATAGAAGTGCCAGGTGATTTAAGGTGTTTTAATTGCATAACGCCATTATAGTAACTGTTGATGGCATTATATAATTAAAGCCGATACTGGAAGTTTATTTCGTTAGAGGCTCTATTTTTGCAATTCAGTTATACTACTATTAGTGAAAAACACGCAAATTGTTTTTTTTTTTTTTCGATTGTCCCTTTAAAAGAGAGAAATTATATCCCTGGTGTTTCACGTGTTTTAGGTGCAGAGCAAATTCGCTCTTTAAAATGTATATTCTCAAAATTGTTTGAAGCATATTTTACTCTTGTACTTCATAGGACAGATAGGACAAATGGATGCAATGGTAATAAAATAAAATAAAATAAAATTTTTCTGATTGATTTTAAATTTTATATATTTGTTGTGAAGCCAAGGAGAGAGAGATACAAAATTTGAAATTCAAAAATCAAAATTATAATTTGATATCTAGCTGGAACAAAAAACACATGCAGAGATTTTTACAGAAAAGTCATCTGGATGTCTTTGCCTCCCACGGGATTTGTTCCCACGGGAATGGGGGATCTTGAAAAATATTATTAAAGGCCATCCCCCATTACCTGGGGTGGATTCTCGCTCGAGTTAATGTCAGGATATCATCAAGCTTGGAACCAATACAAAAAGACATCTATTCTTTTTAAACCCGACAACTACCCCCTAGAGGCAGGCAACCCACAACATACTGGCAAAAAAATAGTGAGTCTAATAAGCTGCTTAAAAGCCTAAATAACTAATACAAAAATGTAATATGTTTACATAAGCAAGGCCAGAGGGTTGGCGCTTTGCTTATTATGTCCTAACTATGAGCCATAGGCCAAGGGCCTTACGTAATACTTGAACGGCCCCATCATATTATTATTTTTTTTTTTTTTTTTGATTAGTATAAAACATTTAAATACTGTATTTAAACATAAAATAATTATCTTTAATTAATATATTATTTATTATTAAATGGGAAGGGAAGTAATCAAATGAATGACCCTAGCAAACGTTTAGGGCAAATCAACATCTATTGAAGATGGGCGAATCAGGGGCGGATTAAAGGGGGAAGGGCGGTGGGGGCGATCGCCCCCCCCTCCCGAGAAGAAATTCAAAAAGTTATAAAAACTAGTAATCTAAAGAAATTATGATTTCCGCTCTTTAATTTCAATTGAATTTGTTACCAATCAATTTAAATAAATAGGAAAGGGGTCTAAATGGCCTATAGATGCCGACAAAGTCCTTAAATAAAAAAAAAAATTAAAAAAACCTCCCCCCCCGACAAAATTGCATTAATCCGCCACTGGGGAGAATATGTATCAACTTTCATACTTGCACTAATACATCTACTTTTTATTGTAAAACTAAAGGGATGAAAGGTTTCGAGCCACGACCGAAAATAAAGAAAAAACAATCAAAGATTAATATGGGCCAGCGTAGTTTAGAGTCACAATATAGATACAGAGAGTTTAATTTATTTGGAAAATTTCTTTTTTATTTTCACGTCCAAGAAGAGAGAAGCTCTAAATCCCTCCAATAAAGGTGTTTTGAAATCCCCTCGTTATTCATGCACCAAATAATAAATACAAACAAATCTAATCTATAAAACGAGGAAGTCTTAGCCCTCTAGATTTATATTTATTAAAGCAATCCTCTAAAAGAGAATAAATTAATAATAACAGAGAGAGTATGGAGATGAGCTCATTAATTTGTGGCTTAGAATCTTATGATTATGGCGATAGCTGCTGGTTGGTGGTGATTTGGTTTTCTCTCTCTCAAAGGGAAAACTTAATCGAACTTCCACCCCCTTTACAAAAGGGACAGATAAAGATGGTCTCTGGTTGTGGTTGGAGAAAAGCTTTCTCTTTCTCTCACTCAACCAATAATTTTAGATATGTTATATGCTTTTGGATTGTATTCAAATTTTCAATTAAATTTCATATTAAATGTGCTGTTGTTGCTGCTACTGCTTGCCTTTTATCTTTCATAATTTTCTCTATATTCACAAGAGAGAGAGAGATTTATTAATTTAAATTACATTTCCTGAGTTATATGATATTGAATACGGTAATTTAAAAGGGTTATTAGATTGATAAGTTTTGGTAGTCAAAAAAATTAAAATAAAGTTTGAAGATCAAAAAGTTCCACGCCTTCGGGCTTGGTTAGTTGGTAACGCGCAGGCCTTGTATAACAAGGGTCGCGGGTTCGGACCTCAGGCAGTCCGATGGTTTTATTAAGTAGCCGAAACTTTCGGCCGGCCGAAACCAGAGTCTGAAAAAATGGGATGAGACTCGAATGCAAAAAAAAAAAAAAAAAAAGGTCAACTGATTTGCACTTGAGGGAGAAAAGAAATTTATTCTCCCTAAAAAAAAGGTAAAATGATTTTCACGGGAGGGAAAAAAAATTCAAAAAAAAAAAAAAAAAAAGTAAAATGAAAAAAAATGTTTATAGGAAATACAAGTTTCGGTTTGCGGTCAAAACTAAGGTTGAGGACGAATATTCGGTTTCGGTTGAAAATCTTGTTTCGGTCGGAGCCTAATTAAAATATATAATATACAGTAGTATATAGCTATAGTATAGCGCCTTTCCATTTGTCTGTCACGCTCAATTTGACCAAGTTCCCATTCTAATTTCGAAATGAAATTTTGCATTCTTATGGTGGACATTATGGAGATTCGAGAGAAATCTGGTGTGACTAATTGCATACAACTTTCTCTTATCTGTGTTTAGTTTCCGACCGGTCGGTATTTAGTTTCCGACAGTCCGGTACATTTGAATTAAAGATATAAAATTTATAAACAGAAAAATATTTATATTTTGTTGCCATTTCTTTTATCTTCCCTAAGAAGTAAAAGAGTAAAGTGTGCTTCAAACAATTTTGAGGGCAAAATGAAAATATACATTTTAAAATGGATCTAAAAAATAATTGATTTATGAATTTTAATCAATTAATTTTGGAAAAATAAAGGGTCGGACTAAGCCGAGCGTACAACTTTGCCCACCCAATATTCAAAGAAATAACGCAACGCTTGGTAACCCAAGCAATCAGCGTGTGGAACGCCCCCCCGGTAGCCATCGGTATAATGTAATTTAAAAATATATTTAATAAAGTCATACCCTAAATGGCCTCAATGATATTAATTGTCTGAAAAATGTGGCTGTTATGATTATGTGAAGATGGGAGTCCGCCGCAGGCGGGGCCAGCCGACTAGTTATTTATCAATTTCTTAATAAGTTTTAATTATCTTGAAATTCACGTCAAAATATTAGAAGTCGAGAAAGAACGTTACTGCATGAATACTTTATCTTCTCTCAACTTGTCTAGGTGACTGAATATTAATAACACTTTAAATTCCATTATATTCACTTAATTTCTACCTTCAGTCAGATATAAACTGTATGTCACGGAATTTATCTAAAAAATTTTGTAAATGATTTTGGAAAAAATCCTTACAGTTAGTTAAATAAACATTAATATATAAATGAGTGAATCATTTAAATGTAATTGTGTTGAAATTTGGTCATTATTTCAAGGTAAGGGAGGAGTGAGGGATGGAGAGACTAATGGCGTTTTTATTAGCAAAGAAAGGATCGGTTTAATTAGCGTGTAACATCAATGGATGTTTTCTCTTTTTCTTTCTCCCCCTTTTTGAGAGAATTAGCAAACCCCATCCTCATTCTCCCCTGAATTTGATAAAAAAAAAAAACTTTTCCCTTTTGTTAAAATAAGCGAGAGGTTAGCGAAAAAAAAATATATGAGTTAGTTAAGTGCGCAAATTGCCGGAAGTTAGGCTCTTTTTCACCTTGGAAATTTTTTTCTTTCTGGTTATAAGAAAAGAGATAAAAAAAAATGGAGTGCCCCCAAGGGAGGGGATGGAATTTCCTCTCGGGCTTATAAAGAGATTAAGTGTTAAATAATCAAGTTAAGATTATCAAAAAGATATGAATGTATTTTAATTTTAAAATTAAATTAAAATAATTTTGTTTATGATAGAAGAAAAATACAGATTAACCTACAATAAATGGCCTCAGATTCCGAATAAAAGCAATTGCGCTAATATAAAAATTATAATTTATTAATACGTTGATTCAGCTAGAATAGATAGAATAAATTTAAAAAAAATATTTTTTGTAATCGACGTTTCTAGGGACATTCATTCCCTAAAGCAATCAGTAATCATTCATACTGTTGAACTTTGCCCCATCAACCGTAACATGGGCAGGTAAAGTTAATGGAATCAATTTATGTAGTTTTGGAATGGTGTCGTCTGTGTGTCGTGTGTCTGTGGTAATTTTTCGTCAACGAAAACTCTGAGGGCGCTCTAGGAGGGGGGGGGGCCAATAGTTTTTACTTACATAACGTATAATATTTTTTATATATTCCAGAAACTAGACTTTCTCGAGTAAAATGATATATAATATGTAAAACATAGAACCTATTAAGGGGAGGGCTCTGGGGGAGGGTCAATATTTTTTCTTAAACAGTCAGCTTGCAAAGGGGAGTGCATAGCCTTGATAACACCGATTTGAACGAAAATTTTTATGTGTAGTACTTGATGAAAAACTGAATTCTGTTACAAGCGAGAGAACGCGCTTCTCAGCGGTTCGTCTAAAAAAAATGTGCAAGATTTTGCCACCATGCCTTAAGCCGTTACTAACAATAACATTTATAAAGGTCGCGATAGCTAGGGATTGGTAGGGCGCATTCTTTGTAAACAAAAAATCCGAGTTCGAATCTCGCCTTGTGCAACTATTTTTTTTTGTGTAATTTATTTAATTATTTTTTTTTTGTTTTGTTTCAGAATATTTTTTAATATTAATAAATAAATAAAGTTTTTTTTTTAATTATTGGCATTTAATTTTCAGCGTGTTCCATATATTTTAAGAAAATTCGAATGCTTCTTTCAAAAATACCAATATAAGGAAATATTTTATTTAATATAATGTAATTATTATTAATTGGACACATAAATAAATTTATAATAATATTTGTTTTAAACAGTTGGGTCGTTGATTTCCTAACTTTGATTTACGTTACGACAATATTTTCAGCTTCATTTTATTGCTATTCAACTCTTCATTGGGGATAAATTTTTTCTCGGCAATCATTTGGAGAGTGTAATGGTACACAAAAAAAAAAAAAAATAGTTGCACAAGGCGAGATTTGAACTCTAATTTTTGTTTACAAAGATTGCGCCCTACCGATCTAGCCATCATGACACTTTGTAAATGTTATGTTAGTAACGGCTTAAGGCATGCAGGCAAAATCTTAACTTTTTTTGAGACGAACCGTTGAGAAGCGCGTTCTCTCGCTTTAACATAATTCGTTTTTCATCAAGTACACACATAAAAAAATTTTCGTTCAAATCGATGTTATCAAGGCTATGCACTCCCCTTATTCGTCCGATCTTTATTTTCTTCAGAGTACGAACTAAGTCTGACAATGAGTAAAAAATTAGTGAGTCGAACTCTGTATTTGATGGTTGATCTGAAGAGAAAATATCAAACGCCATCAAAACTTGTCGACATGTAATGTTCTTAATTTCGATATCTACAGTCTATATGTGTAAGCTTTGATATTTGTTGATAAACGTGATGTCCACGGTAGGACGTAGAGTCTAATAAATCATTGAACCTTATTTTTCAAATGCGCATATTTTGTATATTTTTTTTACATTCGCCCTCTTTGGTGCAAGCCCAAGATAACAAAATGTTAGTATATTGATGATGTTATTTCCCTTTGATTTCGATTAAACTAGAAAATTGGATAGATTCACTAAAACAGCTCAAGAATCCATGTAATGCCGACGAATCAACAATGAAAAGAAGAGAAAATGAATGTAAGAGAAAAAAATTTTAACGTTATTTTTTCTCGATTCGAACTATCTCAAATAAAAACTATAAAACATCAAAATTTCGTCACAGTTGTTTTTTCCAATTGAAGAAATTTCTTTCAAAGTACAATACGAAGATGATTATCGTAAACGAGCACTTCTTCTTCTGCCATCAAGTAACTGAATAACGCGGTTATCGTATAAAGTCTTAAATGGCCTGAGTTGCTGAAAATAATGTGTGAATGTGTGTATGAGTGTTGAGTGTGAATGAGAAAAAAGTGTGAGTGTTTAAAAACAATAAAAAACTAATTTTTTTCAATGACACCTACACTCCCCCTCCCCCTTTCAACAGCTTATATTCTCCCTCTACCCTTTGTGAAATACAAAATATTTAATTTCATATTCAATCGTTTTTCCCAGTCAAATTATTTGTTTCTATCATTTTTTTTTCAACGATAAAATGCATAATAATTACCTTTAATAAGACGCTCAAGAGGGTGTGCTGGTTGACGGGGTGGTCAGGGTGGGTTACACTATATTAATTATTCACTTTGATTCATTTGAAACACAACTTGATAAGAGAGCAAGTAGCAGGCGCGCCTGCCGTCAGGCCACACACTGGACTGAACGAGAATCTCGACTCTCTCTCTGTTTGTTAGGAAAAAAACAGATGAAAATAACAATTCCCTTTTTATTAAAAGTAAAAAAATACCTTTTGCTCTAATCTAACTTTATTTATAACTGGAAAAGAATGTCAACAAGTGATTTGGAATATTCCAAGGCCTTTCTTAAATAATCAACCCTTCATCCACCCACCCCCTAATCAAATAATAATCAACGCTATTTTTTGAATGTTTTCTATATTTATTTGGCTTCGATTTAGTTATAAAAAACATTTTTTTTTCAATTTTTCACCCCCTTATCCAATCCTAATAAATAAAATAATTAACAATGCTATCGCCTTCGGCGAGCTTCGCGTCTAGTCAGAAAGAAATTTAAACCCTGAAAAACTTCCCTGAATCCGCCTTTGGGTTTTACACTTAGTATAATTTTCTAGAATGAGTCTTAACTTTAGGCCAGTGGTTTCTAAACTTTATGTTACAACGCCTCCGTTAAAAAATTTTATTTATTTATTTATTCATATATATTATTTTAATTAAGGAAAACCTCCGTCCCAGAACCTTGTAAATTTTATTATTTTATCATTTGGAAAATTGGTCCTGGTGGCCAATATTCGCGCCTCCCCTTAGACTAGTACGCGCCTCCCTAGGGAGGCGCGCCTCACAGTTTGGAAAACGCTGGTTTAGAGAATAGCATTTTTTAACGCTGATGTTATTACTTTACTTTTTAATACTCAATTTATGATGTTAAATTTTAAGGTCTCTTTTAGAAAATAGACCTGATTATGAGTTAAAACGTTTTTTTTTTCCTTCAAAATTTTTCTCAACTAATACGTAATTTTTCCTTTCTTAATTTTCTGTTTTTTCCTTTCTAGAATATTTTCAAAATTTCTTCTTAGGGAGGTACCCTCACGACTTTTCTTTCTAAAGCCTCCGCTGCTTTAAGTACCATCTATTGCAATAGTATTGAGAATAAAGCCCGGAAGTTAGGCAGCCCAAATGGCAGCTGGTCTGTCTAACAAGAAATATCTTTTTCAAAGCAGGCAATTGGGCGATTGGGCCTTTATTATCATAAAAATTTATCTTTTTAATATATTAGTGAACTTGTGCCATTTGGGCTGATTAACTGCCTGGCTTTATTCTCAATACTATTGCAATAGATGGTACATATAAGATTTTATTTAACGAAATGACTAACTCTAGCTAGCCTTGTTTGCAAATAGCGATAATCACCTGTTGTTGTACGGTGTTGTTGTGAGGATGAACGACGCAAGTGACGATCGATGTCATTTCTAAAAGTCGCGAGAGAAGGCGGCCAGCTTGAGTTGGATCCTGTCGAATACTTACAGATTCTGTAATCCCTCCGGTTAAATCTGCCAGGCCATCCAAAAGGGAGCCATATTTGAGAGCCTCGTAGGATCCGTGAAGTCTGAAAAAAATCATTTCCTTTATTCTATTGATAGAGATTAGTATAATTTTGATTTTGGATTCATTATGCCAATGCCCCCCCCCCCCCGTTTGTAATTATTTATGTAACTTGATTTTTGTTCATTGTATAAAAAGGTTAGATTTGCTATGTTGGCTCTGAGGATTGTCTTAAACGTGGCCGTAACGTCGATTCTGGCTTGCGATATTAAATTGAAATAAATATAGCTGTTTCTCATCTTCTTACGATATCAAATATTTTGCTTTGATCTTTTGGGAAATGAACAATCATTCGTTGAACAAAGTTCGGTATCGTCAGTCCCTTAGCTTAGCCCTTAATTCAGTCTTATGGATTAACATTATCTATTTAGCTAGTAATAGCTCTATTCCTCTGTTCATAATTATGCTAATCTCGCTGCATCTTCGTTGAGCAATGAATAAATTTTCAAATGATAACTCGTTTTTTGAGTTCCGCAACTCTTTTAAGACGGAAAATATTAAACATCTTGGCATGAGGCGTTTATGTCACCTTTAACCTTAAATATAAAATTAAGTTATATTAAAAGTTATTAAGAAAACGGCACTAGTAGTTGACTATGTACTAGTAGTTGACCATTTACTAAAAAATAATATTTACAATTTTGAATAGATAGAGAGATTAATTTAAGGGGGTTCAGGAGCGACGTCTAAACGTAGCCTACTTATAAAAAAAACTAGACTATTATAAGGAATTTTTCAATGCGGTTTTTTTTTTAAATGAATGAATTAAATTCATAAGAGATTATTGGGACATCGAGCTATCGAGATAATTTTTTTAATGACTTATTTAAAAATTATCGTAATTAATTTTTGTTATCAAGCAAATACAAAAAAAAACAATCAGTCCCAATAATCTTTAATTTTTTTTTAATTTAAAAATGAATATTATTATTAATCACATATTAATTAAGAAATTTTTGAAATAAGCTTAGATGATTTATTTAAAATTCAACTGTCAAATTAGTTCAGCATCCTTGCAATAGATGGCAGGCTAGTCTAACAGCTGATCCCCTTTTGGCCTGTATCTGGCCTATATTTATATATTTTTATGCTTTTATAAAAGATATATAATATATAATAACATTTATAAAGTATTTATTGTTAAAAGATCAATGAAAATCAACCAAATGCATTAAATATTATTAGCTACCATTCTGACATCTCTTGGCAAATTTTTGAATTACTTGATATTTGGGCATACTTTTTATGACACACAACGCCATCTTAGCGGGAAAAACATGCGTAACCACTTCGCTCTCGTAGCCCCTTAAATAAATTTATTATCGTTTTAAACTAAAATAGTCAACTAATAGAACATAGTGCACCTTGACGTGTTTTAATCAAGGGATAGAGCAAGAAAAGGAGCGATATGAAATTTATAAATTTTTTAAAACCTCTTTAACGCTCTCTCTTTTAAAAGAAAATATTTCTCTCTCTTTTTACGCCCATGTAGACATATTTAATTCCCTGTTATTTGTTGTTGTTGTTTTTTAGGGATGAGAAAATAATCCTTGATTAGTTGTGCTCTATTTATACTAAATTTACATTTGAATGAATATTATCTCTCTCATGTTTAAAGCCTCTCGCCGGACGATTACGCAAAAAAAACTTGTTAGAGAATAATTAATATGTAATTCTATTAAATACGGAAAAAATCATCAATACAACTTTCCAATAGCGGATTTACATAATCGGCATCAGTTCAAAGGCTTGATTTCCATTCGATTGCTTATTTGGGCCGCGCCTTCAGTTCGGGGGTGCGCATCTTTATTCGGCTAATTCACTAAAAAATTCGATTACCTTGAATCTTTTTTTTATTTTAAACTTTGATTTATTCACATCGCGTAAACACAAAAGCGTCATCGAGTCGGCCCACTTGTTGCGGCATTTCATGAATGATAAAGAAGGCCGTAGCAAAATAAAAATAGCTGTTCCAGCATTCCACCGATCCAAAAATTTTGGTCTTTGGGTGTGTCTCTCACGTTTTCAATCGATATTTTTTTAAGCAAATTGAAAATAATATTTTCTTTTTTTATTTAAAAAAAAAATCGTGAATTATCATCTCATTTGATCAGTATTCCTATCCAGATGTTGTTTTTACTTTCTCTTACCTCTATATATGTTAATATATAGAGAAATTATTGGATTCATGTAAAAAATTCGGTGTCGAGATTTTGATGGATATACACGTTTTGAGGTCCCCTGAATCCAAAAAAGAGGTTTTCGCGACATGGTCTGTCTGTGTGTGAATAAAATATCTCAAGAACGGAAAGAGCTAGAAGGGTGAAATTTTATATTTAAATTGGGCACCCTCCTGGGACGTGTCACGAAGTTTTTGAACAAAATTAGCCAAAGAGTACTAGTACTTTACTGATGTAATTTTTCAGTTTTTTCGATTTTTTCAAAATTCACTACAACGATTTTTTTAATTCATATCGATATTTTTTATCAATTCTCGAATGTTTACTTTGAGCTGTTCCTTAAATTATTTTTTAGATTCTCTTTAAAATATATATTCTCATTTTGGCATTGAAATCTTCTGAAGACCACTTTACTCTTGAATTCCATAGAAAAGATAGGAGAAATGGTTGCCATGGTAACAAAATATAAATATTTTGCCATACTTATAAATTTTACA
>JAKCPI010005426.1:0-16831 GCA_023213315.1 Euborellia annulipes | reverse complement strand
TCCATATTCATCAATCATACTATTATAAATTCAAATATATTGAATTAAATATTTTTTTTTCTCTTTATTCTAGGTCTTCTCGGGCCAGTAAAAAGAGACCAATGGTTACAGCTACGAGCAGAAATCGAATCGATCACGGATAATTGGCTAACAATGGCTAATAAATGTCTAACTCTGATCAATTCCCGACCTAATTGTGTCAATGTTCTGGTGACTACAACGCAACTGTCACCAGCCCTTGCCAAAGTTCTTCTCTTCGGCCTCGGCGGCGTTTTTCCTATTGAGAACATCTATAGCGCTACAAAAATTGGTATGTAAAATTTAATTTTTCGATCATTGAAGAGGAGAATGCACTCTTATATACAGTCAGGACACGTAAATAGAGAAGGGTGGGGGGGGGGGGGGAATAATGACTCGGGGTCTGGCACTCTAATGAGATCCTTGAACCATTGAAAATAAAAGATTGAAATTCAGTAAATTCCTCCAATTAAAGACATGGTCTGTGCTGTGTGTGTGTGTCTGTGAACAAAATATCTCAAGAACGAAAAGAGCTAGGAGGTTGAAATTATATAATTAAGTTAGGCACCCTCCATGGGACGTGACAGGAAGCTTTTGAACAAAATCGACCAAAGAGTACTAGTACTTTACTGATGTAATTTTCAGTTTTTTTCGATTTTCTCAAAATTCATATATATTGGCAGTCCAGGCATATTTATTTTATATCCAAATGGCTTAAATAAAATCATCGGACTGCCTGAGATATGAACCCGCGACCTTTGGTATAGAGGCACGCTAACAACTACACCAAGGTCCGAGGGCAAATTATATATCTTGAATTCTAATATCGGTGGAAACAAAATATATCTCGACACAAAAAAAATCTGGCTAGACAAGCACAGAACTCCTATGGTAAGAGAAAGTTGTGTGCTGTGCGAACGGTCACACCAGATTTTTTTGCGATGGGGAGGGACTTATTAATATAGACATATGTATGTCTTTCCGCGGCTCTGAAACAGGTATCTGAATGAATTTGGAGAAATAGAAATTACTTTTAATAAATAGGGGGGCACGTTAAATTAGAACTAATAAAGGTAAATGTCAAAAAAAATTTGTATATTTTGTGAGGGAGTGTACGGTATATATTTGTTAATGTGCTACATACAGTATGTATAGGCCTATTTATATTAATTATTATTTATTTATTGTTATTATTATTGCCTGAAACAAGGTGTCTGAAAAATACCAGCACTTGATTAAAGAAAAGCTAGGGTCCGCCCCAGGCTGGCATCACCGCTAGTAAATTATATTTTAGGAATAATTTTATCAACTTATTATACTATATTATTTATTTTAAAACTTTAGTAATTTTAAAGCGGAGCAAAAAAATAGTTTTTAATGAATGATTTGTTTTTGAATTTTAGGAAAAGAAAGCTGCTTCGAGAGGATTATTTCTCGATTCGGACGCAAATGCACTTATGTTGTAATTGGAGACGGCCAGGACGAAGAAGCCGCCGCTCGACAGGTAAGTTCCACTTCCTAAGACAATTTGCCTTTAAACCCCCCCCCCCCCCTTTTTTTGTTTGAAGTTGATCTGAGTTATTTGACCCGTGAGAAGGTAAAAGCTTCTTGAGTTAGGGGTCGGGGTTTGTTTTCCGACCCAAGTGAGAAATATTTATTTCTTCCGATAATTTGCGTCCGAAACGTCGCTGATTGAAATAGAAAATTAGATAAAGAGGGGTTTAAAATTTGTTGTCTAATTTAATTCTTGGCTGCCTTATTTATCAATTAGACAGCTGCTGTCTCACCAATATTTATTTCAATTTAATTAACTACCAATCAGTTGAAATAAATAAGGAAGGGTTTAAAGGGCATCAGAGTCCAACAAATTTAAAAAAATACAATCCAAATTATTATTATTTATTTCTCGATTTGAGAGGAGAGAAAAAGCAAGAATATAGTAGATAGCAACCCTTAGTCAAGTTATCTTGAATTGGTAAAATAAAGTTGGCCAAATAAAAATTGAATAATAAATTTTCTTGTCGAAAAGCACACTATTTAATTAAGACGTTAAGAAAAATTGATTTTAAAATCTGAACCATATTTAATTTTTCTAAAATGAGTTTTCTCTGGTTTCTTCAATTTTTTATAATTTCAAACAGGGTTTAAAATTGAACACTATATTTCTCTACAAGGACGGATACAAGGGGAAGTAAAGGGGTATTTACCCCCTCCCCCCTCCCTCCCCCGAGAATTGAGAAAAAATTTATTTTATTTTATCTTTATGATAAAAATTAATACTTAAAAAATTTGATTTGTATATATATTTTTACTTTCTTATCTATATATGAAATTTTGCGATCGTGTCAAAAATTCGAAATCGAGGATGTTGATGGAAATACTCGTTTTCAGGGTCCTTGATTCCAAAAAGGGCCTCTCTCAAAATGGTCTGTCGAGTGTGTGTGTTCAAATCTATTTCGACACAAAAAATCTGTTAAACAAGTACAGAATGCGAAAGTATGAGATAGACATGGGCGTAACTAGAGAATTTGGGTGGGGGGGGCCACGGGCCCAGCTTTCCTCCCGGGGGCCTGGAAAGCCCCATATTTTTTCAATTTTTATTGAGTCAGGGAGCTTTCTGGGAGAGGGGGGGCACGAGCCTTCTAGGGGGCCAGGCCCCCCGGCACCCCCCTAGTTACGCCCATGGAGAAAGATATGTGCTGTGCGACTATTCACACCAGATTCTTTGTTTTTTCTCATGGTGTATTTTTGTCGATTATCTTACTAAGTGAAAGAATAAAAGTTATTAAATCTTTAATATGAATATTTAAAGGTCGCTCGAAGACATCGAAAGCAATGCACTAACCTTTAAAAATGTATATTTTAAATTAAAAATTTGGAAAACATAAGAAAAAATCGATTTTTGTCGAATTTGGAAGTTTTTAAAAATTTTGAGCGACCGTTAAAATTTTTTTTTTTAAGCTCATCTTTATAGAAGTCTCTTAAAACATGATAAACTAAGATACAGTAGAGTCCCGGTAATCCGAACCTCGCTAATCCGAACTCTTTTTGCGTACGATTTTTTTTTTTTTTTTTTTAAGAGGAATATAAATGAAAATTAAACATTAAAGGAACTTTATTTTATTATTATTATGAAATATTTATTTAGAGTTTAATATCACCGACAAGTTTCACGGTTTACAACGTTATAAATACGATTTTATTATCAAAATTAACTAAATCAAGCTTACAATTCCGGTTAATCCGAACTTCCCGATAATCCGAACAACCCTCGGTCCCAATTAGTTCGGATTAACGAGACTCTACTGTATTTTCATACGGGACTCAAAAAAAAATTAGTCCGATTTTTGCGCCGCCCTAATATATATTGTATATATTTTGAGTTTTTGGGGTGGGGGGCTGTTTAAACCACGAGAACGAACCCTTTTGTGTCTCTACTTAAAATAATTGCCATCTAATACCAGAGGCGGATTCAGAGTATATTTTTCGGTGGAGCCGAATGTTTTTTGCCATAAACTAACAGCGTTGTTTTTCTTTTTAGCTCAACTTCCCTTTCTGGCGCATTACTACTCACAGCGACACGGCAGCGCTCTTCAACGCTCTTGAGATGGGCTTCCTCTGAAGCTGCTTCTTTTTTCTTCATTCGCATCCCGCCATAAAAGTCTTTCCTTCTTTCATATTCCTCTCAGAACATTTTTTCATTGTTTTTTTTTTTTAATATTATATTTGATTTTTTTTAAGTTAAAAAAGGTCAAGATAAAAAAGAGAGTACCTTATATATTAGCTTTAGACATTGTAATATATATAAATAAATATATAAAGTTTAACTTTAAAGAATAATATCAAGAAAAAAAATATATATATATATAATAAATAAGAAAGCAAATAAAGTTGTTTGTCTATATGTATATATAATAAATGAATTCACCTTTGAATGATATCCTTTGAACTACTATTTATTTTTAAATATATAAATTATATTCAGTGAGTGTGTTCTACGTGGCAAGCACAAGTTACCCGATCTAGGAGAGATGGCATCTGTTTTTTTTTAAACGGCTCTGCACACTTAATTGTTTTACTCCGGACTTCAGTCTTGGAAGTTATTTATAAAAAATGGAAGTTCAAGGCAGTGGCGTATCCAGGTGGGGCGAAGGAGGGCCTCGCCCCCCCCCCGCCCCAGGCGCATCAAGCTTTTGGGGCCCCTCGAGCATCCGCTTTTTACCAAATTCTCCGGCTTTTTTTTTTTGAAATTTCATAATAAATTCATTTTATATCACAAATCCGGAGAAAAATTACAAAAAAAAGCCCGAACAAGATTCGAATACTAAAAAAAACAAAAACAAAAAAAAAAAGGTCGAACGAAAAACGGCGCCCGAGTTGAGCTTCGCCCCCTCCGCCCTCAAAGGCTAGCTACGCCGCTGGTTCAAGATGAAGTGGCTAGACGAATATGCTGCGGATTACGGACTGAAGTTGCAAGAGTTCCGCTTCTCGCAAACAGTTATTTCTCAAGTTCAAGAAATTGTGGTCAAAAGAACTCAAAATTCTCTTCCATCAGTGAAATGGATATTGCGATAAATATTCCAGGTCCGGATTAAGACAAGAATCTCGGAAAAAATAAAATTTTGAATATGATAATATCATGATGGAGTCATGAAAAAACAAGACGAATGCAGCCAAATATTATTTTATTTCAAATCTCGCCCTCACGGCTGACGTTTCGGCCCGAGGTCTATCTAGGCCATCTTCAGAGCTGCATACATATACAATAAGAAAAGCATAATTTAAAATTAGCACTAAACACACCTCCAATGCAATCACAATTAACAATATCTTTGATAACATACCCGGCTGGCAATAATCAAAATGTGCAGAAACTTTCAACAACAGCCCCTTTTCCCTTTCCCTTTTTTTTCTCCTCCTTTTGATCATTTCTCTACGCTTTGCTGTGAGCGAACCACATGCTGAATGTTGTCGCTGTTGTTGAAAGTTTCTGCACATTTTGATTATTGCCAGCCGGGTATGTTATCTAAGATATTGTTAATTGTGATTGCATTGGAGGTGTGTTTAGTGCTAATTTTAAATTATGCTTTTCTTATTGTATATGTATGCAGCTCTGAAGATGGCCTAGACCTCGGGCCGAAACGTCAGCCGTGAGGGCGAGATTTGAAATAAAATAATATTTGGCTGCATTCGTCTTGTTTTTTCATGACTCCATCATCATTAAGCCTACAGCCACAGATCTTTTTCGAATGATAATATCAATTAAAATAGTCCTGCTATGTTAGGAAATAAATTTTATTATCCATTATTTTTCATAAATTTATATTCTATAGAAATACTCTGTAGACTGCGGATAAAGAAGTAAATTAGGACAGGAGGGTGTAGCCAAGGGAAAGAAGCCTTTTTAACAATTAAATGCTGTCTGAATCTATTGTGCTACTCAGATGCAAGGCAGCGCAAAAATTATAGTCAATGTAAGTGAGACAACTTTCCTTTTCTTTTACTCTCTCTTAATTCAGATAAATTTGATTTTCTTTTTTTTTAATTTATTTTTCAAATCCAATGCTCTATCTCTGAGCCATAGGTCAAGGGCAAGGGCGGATCCAGAGGTGTTTCTGGGGGGGGGGGGGGGGGTAATCTGGTGTGACTGGTCGCACAACACACAATTTTTTCCTAATTTCGGTAATTTAAAGGCGCATTCTGTACTTGTTTGCCAGAATATAAATACAAATCAAATTTTAAAAAATTTACATTCAAAATAATCCCCAAAAATCAATTATTATTTGAAGATCTGTGAATAGAAGTTGAAAGAAAATTTCAAATTTGGCACCTCTGTGAGAGAATCTGACATTTCACAAATTGTTTTCAAATATATTTTATATATTGATTTAATTTAATGTTTTGAAAAGAATAAATTATATTTAATTATTTTTATATAAATTATAATAATTTTTTTCACTAGAAGTAATAAAATCGAGAAGCTCGATTGCTTTGCCTTTGACTCCATTGAAAACGCAAGCGAATGCCGCGTCTCTTTATCTCTTCCATGACTTGCCAACGAAACCAACAGGCTCACATGTCGTCAGAAAAAATTATTTATTTTTCATCTTAATTATTTCTATTTATTAAGGTCAGTAATGCATTTAAATATTTATTTAATTGGTTCAGGATTATTATTTTCAATAAATTATATAATTAAAAATATTCCAAACTCGTGATTAAATATGATAACCTTTCGTTTGTCTGTCTGTCAAATTTTATTTTCATTTTTATTTAATATTTCATTTCTTTTATTCTTTTAATTATTTAAAATTTATTTTTAATTTAATATCTGCAATATTTAAACTAAATAGATTATTCGTTTTATTAACTGATTCACTATTTCCTTCACTTTGACAAATAATTTTTTACTTTTTTCTTTTTCCTTTATTTCTAATTAGTTTAAATAATTACGTGTTTTGTTTTAAAATATTTTTCAATTATTTCTGGTTTTTTTAAATTATTATTTACTGTATTTTTTAAAATTCTTATTGCTATGTAGATTGAACTTTTAAGAAAGGGTCAACAAATAATTGAGAGTGAATAGGGAGGAAATTTAATCTGACCTTTTCTATCAAGATTAAATCACTTGTTTAGAAGTATTTAGATATATAATTTTTAAAGTTAGATGCAAGCAGAATTTAATTTACCTACCTTCTATGTTTTAAAAAGTATTTTAGACATCTTCATCTTAAATCTTTTTCTAATTATTTAAGTAAAACTTTATTAAATGAATTAATCTTAATTATTTTTCATTTTAGATGTGATTTGGACCAAAAGACTTCTCTTCAAAGCATGTTTTTGGAACTGAGAAGGAATACAATATCCAGCCAGCATCATATATATATATATATATATTCATAGAATTTTATTTATTTTATTCAGCTTATTGGAAATGAAATTACTGATAGTATATAAAAAAGTAAAAAGAAGAAGAGAAAATAATTCAGCAGTTTTAAGCCATAATGTATCAAAGAAAAGGCAAGAAATTAAATATCATTAAACAAGGTAAGACTTAATTAACAAATATATAACAAAATGAAAACGAGACGAATTTTTATTTAATTTTAAATTATCACTGGGCGTCAGGGACTAATCTTTTAAGAAAAACATTTCTAAATCAATTCAAATAAAGAATTTAACAAAGTTTAAGAAAAACCCCTTAGTTTTTCTTGATCGACAGTTCTTAAACTATCAAAAATCAAACTGAATTTATTTATTTTTGTAGGGTAACTTTGGTTTTATGGGAATCTTTAAATTTGAATTATCATTTGAGAGCAACAAAAAATATGATTCATTTTTTTATCAGAATTCCTTCCAAGATTCTTGTTAAGTTAACTTGATCCAAGTTAACTTAACGTCATCTCACTTTGCCATTTAGGTTTATCTATTTTCATCACTCTAATTTTTCAATTATTAATTAGTAACTATTAAGTCTTTAAAGGAAGTTGGTCCATGAGTCAAGGAATAATAAAATTTGGGTTCTATTTTTGTTTCTTTATCTAAAAGACAAATTTTTTTATTTCTTGACTTTTGAAATGTAAAATAAATTTATCTAATTTTAGGAAAACTGAAATTTTTAATTTCTTTAATCTATTAATTTGCAAATTTCCTTTACTACAGTATACTATTTATTAATATTTTATATAAATATATAATTCTAAAATAATTTATTGAGAGAAAGGTGGAAATTAAAATGTACCAGATATTTTAAATCTTTTTTTAATTATTTAAATGAAAAATTTTTATTAAATTATTTAATTAATTAATTTTTTTTTAGATGTGATTCGGATCAAAAGACATTCATTCCTTTCAACTGATATGTTTGGAGCTCGCAGAGAACACTATCCCTCATCATCATCATATATATATATATATATATATATATATATATATATTTATCAAGAAATTTTCAGAGAGAGAAAAATCTTGAGCTGTTTTAAGCTAGAATGTTTCAAAGAAAACGCAGCGAGATGAAATATAATGAAACAAGGTACACTTTAATAATCTAATACAATAATTTGATCAACAGACATAAAAAAATGAAAAAACGAAACAAATTTTTTATTCTAAATTAACTCCGTGCAGTAGTAGGTAAAGCAAGTAAAATTAGACTGCTGCAAACATTGATCTTTTCCATCTTTTTGCATAGGTCCGAGAGGTGTTCTACGGAAAAACCAAGACCACATAAATGCCTCTTACCAGTAAATGTGGCTGGAGACGACTGCTCAGGATTCCTTGGGAGGCGCATCGCACCAATAGCCCTATCCTCGAGGCTCTGGGGATGAAGATGAACCTAGAGGCAATTGTTTCCGATCGAATCCTGCATAATGCTCAGAGAAATTGCCCTCGATAAGATCATTATAGAGAGCAAAGTTCAGGGAAAAAACCACGCAGATCACCATGGATGAAATCATTCACAGGCAGTCCGCTTCGGGTTTCAAAACCGTGGGCGTTGAATAGAGAGGAATGGCGTCTGAGCGATGCAAGAACGATCTTACCAATAACCATGAAACGTCAACTTGACGCTTACGACTTCGAGAAACGAAGAGGAAGTCAATCTGCAATTCTTGTTATTCTCATCTGGTGAGTTTATTTATTTTCTTACCTTTCCAGTATCATATGTGACCGTCCTCATGAAAAGGTACCAAATCTTCATCGGGGTCAAAATTGAGTTTTATGCTTTCTGTACAGAACCCCCCCCCCGAGAAACACCTCTGGATCCGCCCTTGATATATATATATATATATATATAGAAGAATGAGTAAAAAGGCCAAGCAGCTATTATTATTTCTTTATTGGTATTAAACCCACAGCGACGTTTCGGTCGCCTTTTTACTCATTCTTCTACATATTGATTCAGCTATTCACCTCGCTTACATATATATATAAATTAATTGAGAAGAGGGAAGGAATTGTGGGTTGAATAGAAAAGCCTTTTACTTCATTTTTATTTAAATTAATTTAAATAAGATTACATCTTAAAAACTAAATAATTGAAAGGGATCTTTTTTTTTTTTTTTTATAAAAACATTCACACTTTTTTCTCATTCACACTCACTTTCACACACACATTCACACAGTCTTTTCGGCAACTCAGGCCATTTAAGACTTTTTACGATAATCAGTATGTTTTTTAATATATCAATTCGGGGGTCAAGGCATTTTTATTTAAGTCATTTGGTATCCAAATGCCTTAAATAAAATTATCGGACTGCCTGGGGTCCGAACCCGAGACGTTCTGTATAGAAGGTAGGCACGAAAGGGATCTCTTTTTGTTTATTAGGAAATAATTTGAATACTTAATATTTTTATTATCCGACTAGAACTGGGGTTCATTTCTAATTTTAAAAAAATCTGGTGTGACTGGTCGCACAGAAAAGAACTTTCTCTTACCTTCGTTAATTGAAAGTTGTGTTCTGTGCTTGTCGCACCAGATTTTTTGTGTCGACATGTATTTAGTTTCCGACAGTACGGTACATTCGAATTTCAATAAGTAAAATTTATAAGTATGGTAAAATATTTATATTTTGTTACCATGGCAAACATTTCTCCTATCTTTCCTATGGAGTACAGGAGTAAAGTAGTCTTCAGAAGAGTTCAATGGCAAAATGAAAATATATATTTTAAAGAGCATCTAAAAAATAGTTGATTTATGAAAAAAAAAATATATTAAACTTAAGAATATTCTTAAGTTTAAATTATATATAATGATACTTTTTCTTTTATTTTCAGATTATTATCTACTTGGGCCTCTTTGAAGAGATTTCCTCATTGCTGCTCTGACGTCTGTCCTAATAATAAATAATTTTTTTTTTAATCAAACAAAACAAGATGAATGCTTGAAGAAACTAGGATTGTGTTGACCCTGAGTCTAAATACAGACCGTTGCATATGGTTAAGGCCACAAAATTGAAAAATTTTAAATTAATTTTTCTTAGGAACTACTAAGAATAAATTTTAACAAAATATATAGTTAAAAAGGACTTTTAAAATACTATAAACTCAAATAAATTATGTATTAAAATTTTTTTTCTTTTAATCTAAATCACACAAAACTCTGAAATTTAACATTTTTTTTTATATTTTTGGTGGTGCAAAAGTTTAAGGCCACATTTATGTTCCTCCAAAACAAGCAAGTCAAGGCCAAATATTGACATCTAACGAACTTACAGGTATATATAAACACTATATACAGTAAAATAATTTGTTTAGTATTTCTATTTTTTTTTATAGTATGGGAAAACGACCACAGCTAACAGATTTGGAAAAAGGGCAAATTTTAGCCTATTCTAAGACTGGAATCAGTATGAGAGCAATAGCAAAAGAGATTGGCGCTCAACAAACGTTGTAAATGCCTATTTAGGTAATCCAGAAGGCTATGGTAAAAATTTTACAACTGGAAAACCGAAAAATTATCATCAAATGAAGTTCGAAGACTGGTTCGAGAAGCTTCGAAGGGCCAATCAACCGCTAATGAAATGAAAGAAGCTCTTAACTTAGCTGTTTCTAAATCTACAATAGCAAGGTGTCTCAATTCAACTGGTATCTTCAAGTATCCTAAGGCGAAGAAGGCTCCTTTTTTGACTCCAAAGCATATTCAAGCAAGATTGACTTGGGTGGAGAAAATGGTTGATTATGATGAAGGAATCTGGTCTCAGGTTATCTTTTCAGATGAAAAAAAGTGGAATTTGGATGGTCCTGATGGGTTTGGCTACTATTGGCATGATTTATGTAAAGAACGAAAGACAAAGTTTTAGTCGTCAGTGGTGGTGGTTCTGTTATGGTATGGGGTGGGTTTTGGGCTGATGGGACAACAAGAATTGCGTTTTTGGAAGGCAAGCAAGACTCCCAGTGTTACATCAACACATTGGCTTCATTTTTATTATCAGTGATGCAGCCTAACATGGTTTTTCAGCAAGATAATGCAGCCATTCATACTTCAAAACTAACAAGGAGTTATTTTGCATCTAAAAATGTTAATGTTTTGGACTGGCCAGCTCTCTCTCCAGATTTAAACCAGATTGAAAACATTTGGGGACTATTAACAAGGAAAGCCTATAGTATGGGAGGCAATATTCAACTCGTGATGAGCTGAAGCTTGCAATTCAAGTGGAGTAGGACAACCTGGACAAAGAGCATCTCAAAAAATTGGTAAAATCAATGAAATAAAGGTGTATTCAAGTAATTAAGAAGAAAGATAAGGCGTGTGATTACTAAATGAATATATTAAATTACTTTAAATACTAAAATATTGGGTTAAATTTGTTATTTAATTAAAAATTTAAGGCGGCCTTAACCTTTTGCACCGGTTAAAAGCCATGAAAAATAGTATTATATTATATTTTTGTTGTATTTCTTATTTATTAATATTTTTATGATTTACTAAAGTTATATAGTTTATAGTATTTTAAAAGCCTTTTTAAACTATATATTTTGTTTAAATTTATTCCTATTAGTTCCTTAGAAAAATGAATTTATAAATTTTCAATTTTGTGGCCTTAACCATATGCAACGGTCTGTATGATTGGAAATCATTTAAGATACTATTAATAAAATTGTCGAAGCTCCATTCATTTTATTTATCGTTGAAGAAGAGAATACTCAACTGCCTCTTAGTGTTATGCGACCATAGGAGAACAGATAAGTGTCAGCGACTGATTGCCCCCGAAATGCCTGAGCCAAATGGAATGGAATGCATTTGCCGCCTCCGGTCTTTGACTAACAAGAGGGAAGTTGAGGAAGGAGTAAGATAAGAAAACCAACCGAAAGCCCAATCAAATCTACAAAAAAAAGTGAGTATAAAAAAACTGCAAAAGAAATTTGAGAAATAACCAGCAAGTTTTCATCTCGTTAATTGATTTGGCAGATATTTTTATTTAATTACAATCCACTTTCAAAAAAACAAAATTTTTAACCAAATCCATAAGCGTAACTTTATTTAATTTTGAGCTTTGATGGAGTGAAGCCTTAGACTTTGGATGTTCAAAATATTAGGGATAAATAATATATGAGGGGATGAAAAATTGCTGGTATTTTTTCAAATTTTCTAACTTAGTAAATAAAAAAAGTATTATATATATCATGTGTTGGTCCATGAGGTAATTATGAAAAACATATAACCAAGTATTTATTAATTTAAATAAGCGAAAAATGTAGGTACCGCCGGGAGTTGCTCCACGGATCTTGTCGATTTACGCTCAACATGCCCTACTGTTGGACCACAGTACGCACTCGCTTATTTAAATATGATAGATCGCTGATTTCAGTCTACTAGTGCGTACTGTGGTCCAACAGTAGGGCATGTTGAGCGTAAATCGACAAGATCCGTGGTGCAACTCCCGGCGGTACCTACATTTTTCGCTTATTTAAATTAATAAATACTTGGTTATATGTTTTTCATAATTACCTCATGGACCAACACATGATATATATAATTCTTTATTTATTAATTGCATAATTGAGTTAATTTCTCAAAATGTCCATCTAGATCGCGCCTCAGTAACGGAGAAATCTGAACGCTTGATTTGAGCGGCGTTTCTCTAGTAGACTGAAATCAGCGATCTATCATAATTTAGAGAGTGCGTACTGTGGTCCAACAGTAGGGCATGTTGAGCGTAAATCGACAAGATCCGTAGTGCAACTCCCGGCGGTACCTACATTTTTCGCTTATTTAAATTAATAAATACTTGATTATATGTTTTTAAATAAAAAAGAATAGTCATTATCAAAACTTTCAGAGAAAATGGATTTTATTCATGATCAAAATTAAAAGATGACATTATTCTTTTAATATATAGGCCTATATATATATTTTGGCAAAAGAAATGCTCAGAATATATATATACATACTTTGTGGGGTCTCGGAAGTTTGGATCAATATATACTTGTATATCATTTATTTTCTCCTTTTCTTTCCACCAGGGTATTTTTCAACTAAATTATTTAATTATAAAAGTTAAATTATCGGCTTGGCAATTCAAAATTTATAATGGGAGCAATTGGAAAATCTCTTTATACTTCAATCGTTATAATTAAAATCATTAAATTATACTGTATATATATACCCTCCGCGTCAAAAAAAGGTAATATTTTGTTTCTTTTTAAGAAGACCTGTTTTAGTCTAACTTAATGATACTCTAAGAAACATTTAATATTAAATAATTTTTCTAAGTAACATATTTTCTAATAACATTTCTAAGTAAATTTAACACAAACACAAATCATTTTAATCAATTTAATACAATTTAAATAAAACAAAGACAAACATGTCAATTTTTAATTTGAGAGACAAATGAACGATATGTTTAATTGGATATTAAAAATTTCGTTTTTATAAGAATTTCCAATAAAATAGACAATTTAGAAGTATATATATATACAGTATAAATAATTTTTACTTTCTCTTAGCCTATATATGAAATATATAGGAGAGAAAGTATTGCGATCATGTCAAAAATTCGATGTCGAGATTTTGATGGATATACATGTTTTGAGGTCCCCTGAGTCCAAAAAAGTGGGTCCCGCAAATTGGTCTGTGTGTGTGTGTGTGTGTGTATGTATGTGTGTGCGTGTGTCTGTATGTGTGGACAGATTTTTAGCATGAAGGAATTGAGCTACCGGATTGAAATTTTATATTTAACTTAGGTACCTTCCCACACGCTCAAAATAAGCTTTTGAACAAAATCGGCCAAAAAGTACTAGTACTTTACTGATGTACTTTTTCAGTTTTTTTCGATTTTCTCAAAATTCCCTCCAAGGATTTTTTTTAAAATTCAAAAATCAATTATTTTTTAGATGCTCTTTAAAATGTATATTCTCATTTTGCCGTTGAAATCTTCTGAAGACCACTTTACTCTTGTTCTTCATAGGAAAGATAGAAATGGTTGCCATGGTAACGGAATTTAAATCTTTTTCTTTTTATTAGATTAAAAAATCAATTATTATTTAAATTCCCATTTATTTTTTATTTTATTTGTGTCTTTAATTGCTTAGGAGAAAACATATATATCTCTCTCTCTCTCACTTGCAAACATTATCGCCTGTCTCTCCGCCGCTCTCATAGGCCTAATGTTAATTTCCTATAGGGATTTGTATGTTAATTTCGATTCAAAAGGGGGTCCCCTTTGGAACTTTTTACGCATTTAAAAATTTTTTTTTCCAATTCTTATGAAATTTTGTATTTATTTACGATTCTATATTGTGTATAAAATGTCCAAATATGAGATTAAAATTTTTGAAAAATAACCATAGTTTATTTCAAGCAGTCAACATTTAAAATCCAAGTTTGAAACTAAGGTGCTATCGGAAACTAAATATATCTCGACACAAAAATCTGGTGTGACCAGCACGGTGCACAACTTTCTCTTACCGAAGGGTAAGAGAAAGTTGTGTGCTGTGCGCCAGTCACACCAGATTTTTAAAGTTAGATGCAAGCAGAATTTAATTTACTTACCTTCTATGTTTTAAAAAGTATTTTAGTCATCTTCATCTTAAATCTTTTTCTAATTATTTAAGTAAAACTTTATTAAATGAATTAAGCTTATTTATTTTTCATTTTAGATGGGATTTGGACCAAAAGACTTCTCTTCAAAGCATGTTTTTGGAACTCAGAAGGAATACAATATCCAGCCAGCATCATATATATATATATATATATATATCATAGAATTTTATTTGTTTTATTCATCTTATTGGAAATGAAATTACTGATAGTATATAAAAAAGTAAAAAAGGAGAGAAAAGAAAATAATTCAGCAGTTTTAAACCAGAATTTTTCAAAGAAAATGCAAGCGATTAAATATCATTAAACAAGGTAAGACTTAATTAAAAAATATATAAAAAAAAAATGAAAACGAGACGGATTTTTATTTAATTTTAAATTATCACTGGGCGTCAGGGACTAATCTTTTAAGAAAAACATTTCTAAATCAATTCAAATAAAGAATTTAACAAAGTTTAAGGGGTTTTTCTTGATCGAAGACCTTGAGGAAAACACAGGACAACGCCCCTAAAGGAAAGAGAAGCCGTGGTCGACCAAGAAAGAGGTGGAAGGAGTAAACAGGTCCTAGAGCAAATAAGAAGAAGAATTTCTTCCAAGATGCTTCGTTCCAAACCTTAATCCAGATGAACTCAACGACATTGCGCTTTGCCATTTGGTGAGTTGATTATTTATTTTTCTCAAAATACTACCAAGGGTATGAGAAAAATTTCAATTTTGTTTTAAATTTTTTTAAATTCTAACTTCAATTATTAAGGCTTCTATTTCATTGGTTTTAGGATTTTAATTCAATAATATTTTTGGGCGAAATTAGATTTGAAAATTGTTATTTATAAAATAACAAAGAAAATCCTAAAACCATTGAAATCGATGACCTAAAAAATCTATTTAAATCAATTCTATAAAATTATTAAAAAAAATACTTTTCTATAATATTATTCCTTCTAATTTCTTATTCCATTTATTTATGTGCATTGTGAGTGGGATGGTCCAAAATAGCCTAGGCTGCTCCCCTCTTGTAATACAATTCTGATAAATTGTTAAGACTTGGCTAATTTTAATAGGGCAAGGGTTTCTCTCTTTAATTATTTTAAGGCAAAGAGATGTTTAATTAAAAAAAAAAAAAATGATCAATTTTATTTTCAATCATAAAAACTTAGTTGAATAAATTTTCATTTTTTTTTAAATTAAAACATCTCCTTGAAATATTCTAGAAAGTAGAATCTGAAAAATAGAAATCTTAAAGTGTTGTGATAATTAATTTGATCTTATTTATTTAATGCACTGGAAAGAAAATTTACTTTTAAAGTGAAACTTTTATTATATCCTCCCAAATTTTTTGGCTCTTCTATCAGCATGTCGCGTTACAGGCCGTGACGTCAAGTGCCGTGACGCTGCAAGTCATGACGTCACAATCCGTGGCGACAAAAATAAGAAAGTTGAAATTTAATATATATAACGAATTATAAAAAAATAATTGTGAGATTTAATAATTCAATTTTTAAATTGATAAAATATAATTTTTAAAATAATTTAAAATGATCCCGAGCCAGCCAGTTTCGCATAATTACGAAAAGCTGGTGGGGGGGGGGGGCCAGGGAGGCGAATACCAAATAAATATCGTTCACAGTTTTTAATATGCCTGTATTGATTTACCATTATCATTCATCATTTCCCAATTATTAAGTTAAGATTAAAAACGCGATTTTAATACCCTTAATTGAATAATTTTCTGAAAACTTTCAGTTAAACGCCTACGATCCGAAAAAAGTTTCACTTGCATCGTGGTTTCATAAAACCACACAATGATTTTTTTAAATAATAAATTTTAATATCAGAAATTACAGGTGAAGTAAATATCTAAAAAAGATTTTTTTTACATCATAAGGCTCTTATAATAAATATTTGAATAAAAAAAAATTTAATTAGCGAAAAAAATTTAGAAAATCTCTTGTGCGATTCACGAGGACATAACTGCTTTACAAAATTACGGAAGCCCACGGGGCTTGGAGTAGTTGGTAGCGTGTCTACCTTCTATACCGAACGTCGCGGGTTCGGATCCCAGGCAGTCCGATAATTTTATTTAAGGCATTTGGATACCAAATGACTTAAATAAAAATGCCTGGACCCCCAATATGTATAATATAATCATTAACGGATATCGTTTAAAGTCTTAAATGGCCTAAGTTGCCGAAAAGACTGTGTGAATGACTGTGTGAATGTGAGCGTGAATGAGAAAAAAAGTGTGAATGTTTTAAAAAAAAAAAAAAATTA
>JAKCPI010005425.1:0-13875 GCA_023213315.1 Euborellia annulipes | reverse complement strand
CAAAATGATTGCGATTCTGCCTATTATTCTATATTATTTTAATAATAAAAAAAAATTATTAAATTCCTAAATTCTCAATAATTACTAAATCTCTCAAAAATCATCAAAATAGTTAAAAATTTTAGAGTGGGATCAAATATTTTTTGACACCCTTTTTTGCACTTTAACTAAGAAGAAAGAGGGGGGAAGTTGTTCTCCTGTTCTGACGCAAAGCCCGCACTATTATTAAAGATAACAGGTAGAGACTCTTCGAGGCCAATTTGCAATAGCACAAAGTAATCTTCTGTAAGTCATCTGTAGTCTTAAAAAAAAGAGAAAAAACAGTATTTCCTATTTAATCCTCGTATCAGTACTTTTTATTGATATTTCGTGCATAGTTTACTGATTTTATTAAAGCATGAAAAGTACGA
Organism: Euborellia annulipes; assembly: GCA_023213315.1. Lineage (NCBI taxonomy): Eukaryota > Metazoa > Arthropoda > Insecta > Dermaptera > Anisolabididae > Euborellia > Euborellia annulipes. Next base: position 13,465 of record JAKCPI010005425.1, on the reverse strand, counting down.
CACCTGAATTTCCAATTTTTTACTTTTTTTTTCGAATAATGATTACTCTACTTCGATTAAGAATAAATTTCCAATTCGTTTGAATTTATTATTAGTTTTTAAATTTATTTTCACTGATAAACTAATTAACGATTGAAAATCACGTGTCTATTCAATTTTATTTTATTTACTCGCTAAAAATGCAAATTCCAAGTGGAAGTGTCAAAAAAATTATATTCTAATTTTATCGTGTTTTTTTTTTTTTACCATTTATGTTTTTTGTTGCTACATCAGATGTTGATAACAGATGTTATATTAATTATATATTGATTTGTTCTCTTCATGTAGTTTCACGACCAAAGCGATAAACTACTATTTATTTTTTTTTTTGTTTTAACCTATTTATTTATTCAATCAATGTTGACAGCTAATTTTAAAACAAAGGAAAAAACGTTAATTATATTAACAATCCAACGAAGTTGATTAATTTTTATGTTGTTTGTTTTTATACATGAAAAAAATATAGCTGTAATTTTTTGATAAAAGTTCTTTTCACGTTAAGTAGCTTTTAGAGCTACCTAAAGATATTACAAGAGACAAACGTATTTTAATCATAAAAAAAAGGAAAATAAAGACGTGACAACGTCTTAAAAATCATGTGTCTATAGTGGCAGGTTAGGGGGCATGCACGAAAAAGTTTAGTTACGCCCATGATTAAATACGAAAAAAATTAAATTTTTTATTTATAGGAAGCTACTAGGCAATCAATTAGAGTTAGGTTTTGGTCCATCTACGTCACTAGCGTAACGTTTTTTAGCTGGGTCCCCCCCCCCGCAAATTTTATTTCGGGCCCCATTATTAGACCATACAAAAAATATTTTTAAAATACCGTATACCCCTGAACCTTGAGGGCCCCAGGCTCTCAAAGAGAAATTTTCATTAAATTTTTTACCATTTTTACTGGAGCCCTGATGGCCCCAGGCGCTCAAAGAGAAATTTTCATTATTTTTTTTTTATCTAAATTTTTCCGTTTTTATCGGAGCTACAGTTTTTTAGCCCGGCCCGGCCCGAGGGCCCCCAAGGTCCGGGCCCCCCCCGCATCGCGGGGTCTGCGGGGGCGTACGTTACGCTACTGATCTACGTAATTTCAACTAGGTATTAGAAATATAAAAAAAATTCTGCCTTTTGTTTCTCGGAGTAATTGAGCTAATACACATACACCCTATACAATTGTAATTATCTAATTAAAAATCCAATTTTTATCAGTCAACTTATAAAACAAAATGTTCAAAAAAATTCTAGTCTATATATCTGACAATGACACTTGTATAAAAATAATTTTTTTAATGTCAGTTTTTTTTTTTTTTTTTTTATTTACCAAAGCAAAGAGAAAAAATAAATTAGATAAAATTTTTTGCAATATTTTTTTAATTAAATATATCAACAAAATTTTTAATCAACCGATACTTTTTTTTTAAATTACCATTACTTTAAATTCATAAATAATAATTCCATGAAAAGAAAACGAACAAAAGAAAAAAATTCCATGATTAAATGGTCGTAGTTAACAATTAAATCAATTATTTTGTATTCTCTTCTACAACAAATGATTAACAAAACAGGCCCCTTGTACTAATGAAGCAGTGATTGTTTAGGAATATTGTCCCGAAGATTTATTACCGTCCGCTGTCGTCGTTACTTGGTGGGTTTTTGTTTCATTTACCCCATGTGAATAAACAAAAAAAAAAACACACACAGACGGGCACGAAGTCCCATAAGTTGTAAATCGATAATCTAATTAGATTTCCGGGTCTCTTAAAGGGGATGAAAAAAGAGAGAAAGTCAGCGATGTGTATGGGCAGCGAGTGATAGTCATAACTAAGTGGATTATCAATGGACGCTTGATTAGGATCAATAGTTGCAGTAATCCAATATTCTTGCTTTACTAGAGCCTCTATTTTAAATAACTATTCAGCATAATATGGCCGAGGAGGGCGGAATTCAATTATTTATTTAAATACAGATACACCTTTTATATTTAATATTTAATAAAGAAATAAAAATATATATTTTTTTATTTGTATTAAATTGATTCGAATCTTTTTATTTTCTCATCTAAAAAAATCAAGAAATTGCTAACGTTTACTTTACAGTCTAAACGCGCAAGATTTTTATCCGATCATGTACTATAAAAAAAATGTTGGAAAAACTCTATGTGACCAACATAACATATGAATTTATAATATATTATGTATAAATACGAGTACAAAAAAAAAAGTCGTGATAAAACCATTAAAGGGAAACTGCCTTTTCTATTAAAATCTATTTAAAAAAAACCACGGCTAAGCCCCCTCTTCCCCCCCCCAAAAAAAAGGACTAAACTTACACTAGATATTTTGGGTTTATTATAATTTTTTTTTTATTTTAACCTTTTTTTAAAGAGACTAGCCTTGAGCGGGCTTCGCCCCCCTGGACCCTCTTCCAACTGGCTCGGGCCTGCCTGAGGCGGACCCTCGCCTTTTCTTAATTATGAGAACCCGCCTTTAGCATCTAGACAGGGGGGCTTCGCTGCTACGGTTCTTCTTTTTGGCAAGACCTACCAGCTTTTGACATTTTTTTTTTTTTTTTTTTTTTTTTTAAACATTCACACTTTTTTCTCATTCACACACACACATTCACACTGTCTTTTCGGCAACTCAGGCCATATAAGACATCTACGATAACCGTTATTGATTTAATATACATATATGGGGTCCAGGCATTCTTATTTAAGCCATGCTTTTGACATTTATATATTTATCCTATGTCTTTTCGGCATCTAAGGCCATTTAGACCCTATCCCTATTTATTTTTTGTACAAAACCATGCAACCTATTTCATACTCAAAATAAATATCCAAATTAAACATTTTTTCTTTTTTATTTTTGGTTCAATATAAAAAAGGAAATTAAAAATTATCAGAGTGTAGTCCTATGTATTTTCCCGGAAGTGTGAAAGAGGCACAAGTTCCCTGTTAACATCTATTGAAGAAAAAGAAGGAAATTGAGCCAGTTAGTAGAAGAAAAAATGTTGAAAAGTCAGGAGGAGGTTGAGAGAGAGAGAAAGAGAAAGATCCCCCCGCCCCCCGGTCTCCCAAGTTGGAATTGCGCCGTTATGCCTAATTGCACTTGGCCAAAGCAGATAGATCTATTAGCAAATGTGAAAATAAAAGAGGCGACAGGTGCATGCCTTGCCAGCCGTTATAACTTCTTCCTTTTCCACTTCTCTCAATCTCTTTTTTTTTTATTATTAAAAAAAAAAATTCCATATAGAAATTAGATGTGAGCATTATTTTGCGACAAATTGTAGAGTTATAAGGAAATTAAATAAACCACACGTCAATATTGCAAAATCTAAGATTATTAAAATTGGGATAAACAATGTCAGACTCAATTTTCATCCTCAATTACGACGTTTCGGAGCATTCAAAGACTCCTTTTTTCAAGAAAATTATGTTTTCATTTTTTCTTTTCAAGTCATTAGTATCAGAACTGATAGGTTGTGTTTACTCTGAGAAGTAACTTTAATGGGAATAATACTGAGGTGGGTTCCCGTTACCTTCCCCAGGGGCCATGTCAAATAGAGTTGGATAATTTTTTGCGATGAAGTGGATTTGAACTCGAGTTGTCTTCAACTCAGGATTAATAAGCTTAACTGCTTATCCCCTCGGCTAATCGACCCTCGTTTCCATTTATTAGCTCTTTAATTGGAGGAGTGGTTTAAAACTACTGGTTACTGGGTTACCAATAGCAGAGTGATACAGTACTAGAGTCAACAAGAAAGCGAATTTTCTCTTCCTTTCTTCTGAAAAAATGGGCCATTCGACAAAAAGTTTAGTTAAATATTTTTCGAGATCTATATATTTGAATAAAGATATCAGTATTCATTGTTGTACCTCGATTCGGACTTACAAGGGGACGGCCAAGTGAGTATATCACGGATTCGTTTGAAAAAAATTGAGGTGATACTTTGAGCCAAAAAAATGTTCACGTGTCTCGGCGTTTTACTCCATAGAGCCCCGATTGGCCAAAAAAAAAATAAATAAATACTGAAATAATTTTCGCGCTTTTCAAGTAGTTTCTATTTGAAACATTACGTAACAGTCAGCTGTGGCTAGGCTGGTAGCGTAGCCGACTGGTAAGTATGTGGTCCCGTGTTCGATCGACGGAGTATGCAATTTTTTTTTTTTAATCTTTTTATGTTACCGTAACAAACAATATATTTAAAACTGTTTCATATTATTTTTTTTTTTTATATTTTATTATTTTATTTTAGTAATTAAATTTTTAAAATTTTTTTTCGAGTTTCATTAGTACAGACAGTATAGTGCTTCTCCCCTGAAATCCGAAAACAAAAATGTGCATGTAAAAAAATATCCTTTATAAACTGCGCAAATTGTCGCTTTTTATTTGTTTTGCATGTTATCTATATTCGCTTGACTGTACCTAATTTTTTTTTTTTTTATCCAATATAAGCAAATTAATTTTTTATTAATTTCATGTATTTATTGGGATTATTTCATGCCTTCTTTATTTCTTCATATATTTAAATACTGTAATAAATGATATTTTCTTCATGCATTTAAATTATATTTTAATTTTAAGGTAATAAATAAACTCGAAAAAAAAATAAAAAAAAATTTTAATTACTAAAAAAAAATAATATGAAACAGTTTTAAATATATTGTTTGTTACGGTAACATATAAAGATAAAAAAAAGTTGCTTACCTCCGTCGATCGAACCCGGGACAACTTACTTACCAGTCGGCTACGCTACCAGCCTAGCCACAGCTGACTGTTACGTAATGTTTCAAATAGAAACTACTTGAAAGCGCGAAAATTATTTCAGTATTTATTTATTTTTTTTTGGCCAATCGGGGCTCTATGGAGTAAAACGCCGAGACACGTGAACATTTTTTTGGCTCAAAGTATCACCTCAATTTTTTTCAAACGAATCCGTGATATACTCACTTGGCCGTCCCCTTGTTAGTCGTAGAAATATTTAACATAATTGTGAATATGCTTTTATGAAGGAGGGGGAGGGGGTGAGAAACTTGGCCCACCAACGAAAAGCATACTCACAATTAAGTTAAAAAGTATAATCTCTCTTTTAATGGCATTTACTTCTTCTTATTTATCAGGCAAAATACTAAAAGGGAAGTCATTTCAGTTTTTGCTTAGGGGGGGGCAAAATTTTTTTTTTCTTTCTGTGCTGCTTTATTTATTTATATTAGGGTCCGGCCCAAAACAAGATTTTCAGCTGAAACTGAAACTGAACTTGTTTTAGAATTTTTCTTAAATTTTTTTTTTTTTTTTTTTTTAGTGAATTTTTCTTCGTGACTCCATTTTTACTTTCTCTTACCTCTGTATATGTTAATATATATAGAGAGAAAGTATTGGATTCATGTCAAGAATTCGATGTCGAGATTTTCACGTTTTGAGGTTCCCTGAATCCAAAAAAGTGGTTTTCTCGAAATGGTCTGTCTGTCTGTGAGTCTGGGTTCAATTTAAAGCATGAAGGAATTGAGCTAGGAGATTGAAATTTTATATTTAAGTTAGACACCCCCATGGGGGCGTGACACGAAGTTTTTGATCAAAATCGGCTAAAAAGTACTAGTACTTTACTGAAGAGTAGAAGAATGGCTGTGTTGATGATTGTGTAAAGGAACTCTATGAGTAGGGCAGCCAGCGAAAATAAAAAACCTTTTATATTATTTCGTCTACGTTTCGGGAACGCATCGCTCCCATCTTCAGGACCTGTGGCCGTTAAATATTTATTAATTTAGTACAAATATCATTACAATTATATTATTTACAGAAAGTAGTTAAAAAATGCTTACGAATTAATTGTTGAATGATAGATGAAACGTGTACAACATAAAAATTTTCATCTATCATTCAACAATTAATTCGTAAGCATTTTTTAACTACTTTCTGTAAATAATATAATTGTGGTGATATTTGTACTAAATTAATAAATATTTGACGCCCACAGATCCTCAAGATGGGAGCGATGCGTTCCCGAAACGTAGACGAAATAATATAAAGGTTTTTTATTTTCGCTGGCTGCCCTTCTCATAGAGTTCCTTTATTCAATCTAGTACTTTACTGATGTAATTTTTCAGTTTTTTTCGATTTTCTCAAAATTCGCTCCAACGATTTTAATTAAAATTCAAAAAAGCAATTTTCATAGAAAGGATAGAAGAAATGGTTGCCATGGTATCAAAATATTTTCCCATACTAATAAATTTTACATCTTGAATTCTAATATACGGGCGGAAACTAAATGTCGACACGAAAAATCTGGTGTGCGACCAGTCATACCAGATTTTTCCTATAAAGAATGCCCGCCCCAAATGACGTCCGTGTATAATCACTCACACTTTGTATCCGCAAAAAGTTTTGACGCAACTTGACAAAAAAAATTTAATTTTCTCATTATTAGAATTCAAAAAATTTATTTTAATTAAAATGTTTATATAACAAAATTCTTTTAATTAATTATTACTTAAAAGCGTCATCTCATATTAAAAAAAAGAGATAGGAGATGGATGGATTTTTGAAGTAAAACCCTTGATACAAACAGTCATCCAATTAATCTTGTATTTGATCTCAAAAACTCAAAGGCTCTCGTATTGGAGATGAGCTAAAAGCAATTAAACCGATATAGGCTTAATATTAATATATAATATTTTTTAATTATCGAAATTTAATTTTTTTTTCAATGACCACTTAATATTATCAATTTTTAAAACACTAGCTGCAGAGCCTGCTTTAGGCGTATAATGTAGCCAGGAGCTTATTTTAATATAATTCTTTTGGATTTAGAGAGTACTTACTTTAAGTACCAATTCATTCAAATCATTATTGGCTCTTTTCTTCAATTTTACAGTCATTGACGTCCTCTTTGACCATATTTTTTAACTAATATCGCGGTGGTCAAGGGTTTACATCACGTCCCAGGAGAAGTTTATTTCAATTCAATTGGATTCCAATCAAATAGGAACGGGGTCTAAATGGTCTCAGATGCCAAAAAAGACCTTAAACAAATTTAAAAAAAAAACTTATATGGCCTGCACCATATCCAACGTGCGTCGGGCCTAAGCGATATCTCACCTGAGATATGAATCGTGATCGCACTAGTGTGAACACCTTTTTTACCGGACCCATTTATTGAATCTCCCGGTGCGGTGATGCATATGAGATATCGCTCTAGTCTGAACACGACCTAAAAGAATCTAATATTGTGACCAAGATGGAAAAATTCAAATCTAAATTTTAATCCTTTTATAAAAATGAGAGAGAGAAAAAATTAATTAGAAAATAATTTTTTTTTCATCTTCGAGGCTTCTTGAACGAAATAAAAAAACCAAGAGAGAGAAGATTAGTAAGAAGGCGATTGACTAGAGGCCTAAATTATTATGAAATGAAAAGAATAGAAATATTAGAATAAAAAAATCAAGCCACGTATAAATAAATCTTTAATACCATTTTAATATGACTTTATTTTGAAAATTTTTTATTAATTCTCTAGCAAAATTTTTGCCCGTCTCTGTGTGTGTGTGTGTGTTATATTTTGTCAACATCCAAAGCTGGTTTTAACTTTTTGTTATTACTCCCTCCTATATCTTAATCTGTCCCGGGATTTATGTGTCGAGCAAGGATATATATAGTTTAATATATGTCGTAGAGTTCTTTTATTCCGTTACTTATATACAGGGCGTATTAGGTTTGTTTATTCCTTAGATAGATCTTTTATATTATATAAGGGAGAGAGAAATATAAGCGAAATATACAAGTTTGAAAATGTTTTTGATATCTTCCTACTATACTCGTAAATATCAATTGTTTGTATTTTAATAGAATAGTTTATTAAAAATGAAACAACTATAAAATTTTACAAAAAAAAAAATTATATTTTCCTCGAGCTATAAGTTATTTAAAAAAAAAAAAAGGGAAAATATATATATATATATATATATATATATATATATATATTGCTCAGGGGCCCACATCTTGTGGGCACGTGGATGGCGACCACGAGCTGCCCTAGCTGGGACTGGCAGTACTTTTCTTCTTTGCATGTCAGTCTCTTTCCTTCTATATTTTCAACAGGCGTCAGACCGTGCGACGGGCCGGCCTGTTCTATTCCTTCTCGGTCGCAAAAACCCCCACCCTCTCCGCCGACCCCGCACCGCGGGATTAAGGCGAAGAAAGAAGAAGAAGAAGTTATGCAAACGAGAGATCAATTTTTAATGTTTATATTTGCTACATATTTTTTGGACTATTAAATATTGATAAGTTTAGTTGAAAATTCTCAGTAGCATCTACTCAAATTCAGTCATAGGGGATGGCAAACTGGGGGTTAAGATCTGGTGTGACTGGTCACATAGCACACAACTTTCTCTTACCTTCAGTAATTGGAAGTTGTGTTCTGTGCTTGTCACACCAGATTTTTGTGTCGACATATATTTAGTTTCCCCCGAGGTATAAGAATTCAAGATGTAAAATGTATAAAAGTGGTAAAATATTTATATTTTGATACCATTTGTCCTAACTTTCCTCTGAAGTACAAGGAAAAGTGTGCTTCAAACAAATTGGAGGATAAAATGAGAAAATAAAATTTTAAGAAAAACCAAAAAATAAGTGATTTATGAATTTTGATCAAAATTGTTAGAGCCAATTTTGAAAAAGAAAAAAAAAAAAAAATTAGCTCTTTTCGTTCTTCAGATATTCTGTTCAGAGACAAACAGACCGTTTTGCGGGACTTTGCCATATTTTTACAAAGATGATGAGTCACAAAAAATGTACTTTCGTACTTGATCAATGAGTTTTTCACTTTCTTCATGCATCTTATCGCGCGTTAGGGTTGTAAATCTGTACAACTCGACGCCGCGTTGCAGAGCGTTGAAGTCTGTGGCGTGGATGATGATACAATCTTGCCTTATACAACCGTATCGCCGTAACGCGGCGTTGCAAAAACGCCAAACTCCGCGTTATAACGCGTTCTGTGTGTTTAGGCCTTTTTGTGTTTTTCTAATATTCTGTTTAGTACATATATCGATATCATGACTCTAGATATTTTCCGAAATTTATGTAAAAACATTAGCCTACTCTCGGCCTCTAAATATTTTATTTATAACAGCTCTTAACTCTCTTTTTTTTTCAACATTCATCATTAACCTAATCTCCTCTAAGTGGATTTTTCTGGTTATAGAAGAGTTCGCCATTACTCTGGCCTGACTTTTTTCATCCCTTCTCTCTTTTTTTTATGCCAGTTTGCTACATTATTGAGTAGGAGTTGAGAACCCATTTGGTTAAGATTTCATCAATCCTCTCATCCAATAGCTAAAGATTTAATCCATTATGTTTTTTTATATTAAACCCTCTTAAAAGTTTTATATCCAGAAATCAACACCAAAAAGGTTTCATAGAATATTAAAGAGAAATTTTATTTAAGCTTATACATAAATTATACGAAGGTAGAATGACTCCCTCTCTTGTCTTAATGCTTGAAAAATATAAAAGTGACCGAGGGGCAGCCGTCGCACAGCCTGACCATTCAAAAGAGAAAATTTTATTACAATTTAATTTCTCTTTTGATTAAAACATTCCTTTTATCATTGAAGATATTAATTTTTCTCTACATCTCTTAAGCTTATATTTTCACTTATATAACTTTTCAAACTAATAAAATTCCAATTTAATTGAGAAACCCTCATTCGCTCTTTTTTCTAATTTAAACCTTTTTTTGAGGTCCACTTGTAGTACCAAACAATTTAATTGAAGAAAAACGTGCAAAAATGCACGAAATGCATTTAGGCGTGGTCAATTGTACTCTAATTATGTCATTGAGGTTTTATTTAAACACAATCGATTTAAGCATCAACTAAAGAGTATAAATTATAGATTTTTCCCCTCATTTTTATGAATGTGTAAAAAAATAAAACCTTTTTAAATGTAATTAACTCTTGTAATACTCTACAACGTATCATAAAAGATAGAAAATTTTTGCAAACTGCTATTTCTTTTAGATTGATAAATTCGTTTGTTTGTTGGGTTTTTGAGTGATTTTATAAATAAATGACTTATTAAAATTGTCGTACAATAAAGGCTTTTTTGTGTTTAGCTGCCCTGGAGCTAAAATTTATTTCAAAAATAAAATGGGAGGTTTATCGATATCCTTCTTTTCTTTATTAAAAATTTAATATCACGGAAAAAATAAATATCTTAAAAGTATTTATAACAATAAATAATAAAACTTTCTCTTACTTTTGATAGTTTTCGACAATATACAGTAAAAATTCAAGATGTAAAATTTATAAATATAGAAAAATATTTATGTTTTAGGAAAATATATTTTAAAGAGCATCTAAAAAATAATTGATTTTAGAATTTTAATCAAAATCGTTAGAGAATTTTGAAAAAATCGAAAAAAATTTGAAAAAGTGCATCAGTAAAGTACTAGTACTCTTTGGCCGAATTTAATCAAAAGCTTCGTGTTATGTCCCAGGGCGGTGCTTAACTTAAATATAAAATTTCAACCATTTAGCTCTTTTCGTTCTTGAAATATTTTGAGAAAAGTAGATTTATAGCTGGATGAAAGTTGTTGATGATTAGCAGGATGAGAAAAAAAAGCGGCTAGCATTTATTTCATTTATTTAAGGCCCATTAGGCTAACGTTTTGGACTCGGTCGTGATCATCTTCAGAGCGTGTTCACACACACAGAGACAAACAAAAGTCATGCTGCAAAAACCACTTTTTGGACCCAGGGGACCTCAAAACGTGTAGGTCTCCAATTCATCAAAATCTGGCATCGAATTTTTGACATAAATCCAATTCTTTTTCTCTCTCTATATATACAGTATATAGGAAAGAGAAAGGAAAAATCTCAATGTTATTGCATCTATCACAATTTTTCTAAAAATCTGAAAAGTTGAAAAATCAATAAAAAAATGTTCAGGTTGGTTATTGTTTTTCACTAATGACACATACCATATCTAATCTTCAATTCTCTTTGTAATATGGGGATGAGAGACCTTTCGCTTTTTCTTCTTCTTTTTTTCTTTTTTTTCTTCTAGAATAACCATCATTATTTATTTATTTATTTTTCTTTTTAGAAATTCATATTTATTTTAATTTTTTTTAATGGAGGAATTAAATTAAAATTTATTATTATACTTCTATATAGCCTATTTATGATTGTTGAGAAATAAAATTAAAAGCCCCAACTTGAAACAATAATAATCACAAGTTGAAAATATCATATATTAACAAAAGAAAAAAAAGTCTACGAAGGGAAGCTGGGGGATTATAAAATAGCATGTTATAAAACCATAAAATGCGTATAAAACACCATATATATGGGCTCTAAGCCTAGTTTTAGGGTTCTAAATATTTATCTACTTTTCAGATCCTACCCTCATTTCCTTAAATCATCGAAAAATAAAACAATATAGGGGAGAATGGCTTCTACAAAAAATAAAAGAAAACTCTCTGAGTGGTGGATTACATTTGAGAAATCCGAAATGGTCAAGAAACTGAAATTGAGTACACTGTAAAAATTTTCAATCGTTTTTCATATACTGTCATGCTTGAATTTTAATGTAACCAGTTTGTGAAATTAAATTCATATAGGCCTACTAGTTTATTACTAGTTTATTCAGTAAACAAAAATATGAATCAAATTTAAGTAACTTAAAAAGATATAGAAATATATTCTTAACAGCGTAAGTAGTCTAGATGGCATAGGCGTCATACGTATGAAGTAGAAGAAACCAAGAGCTCGAGTTCAAACCTCTCAGAGGCGGTTTTTTTTTTAACTAATGTAATATGAAATTTTTCATAAACCGGTTTATGAAACTTTTAATTAATAAATTGGTTTATGAAAGTTCATTTTTACTTTCCCTTACCTCTATATATGTTAATATATAGAGAGAGATAGTATTGGATTCATGTCAAAAATTCGATGTCGAGATTTTGATGGATATACACGTTTTGAGGTCCCCTGAATCCAAAAAAGTGGTTTTCGCGACATGGTCTGTCTGTGTGTGTGTCTGTGAACAAAATATCTCATGAACGAAAAGAGCTTGGAAGTTGAAATTTTATATTTAAGTTAGGCACCCCCATGGGACGTGATACGAAGCTTTTGAACAAAACTGACCTAAGAGTACTAGTACAGTACTTTACTGATGCACTTTTACAGTTTTTTTCGATTTTCTCAAAATTGGCTCCAAAGATTTTTTTTTTTAAATTCATAAATCAACTATTTTTTAGATGCACTTTAAAATGTACCATCAAGAGAAAAGATATTGGACAATATGGCGGCTACCTACCATAAGGCTCAAATGCCAGGTAGCCGCCATATTGTCCAATATCTTTTCTCTTGATGGTATATTCTCATTTTGCCATTGAAATCTTCTGAAGACCCATGGGCGTAGCCAGGGGGAGGCAGGGGGGCCGTTGCCCCCCCCTGGCTGGTCCTAAAAATTAAAAAAAAAACAAGCAAATATATATTTTTACCATTGAGAATTTTTTTAACACTCCAATCCACTACATTAATTTAATTTTTTTTTTTATTTAAATAAATAATTAATAATCTATGTATATATTAATTGCAAACCCCCCCCCCCCTCTCGCCCTAACGATGGGTTGGCCCCCCCCCCCTAACAAGAAGTCTGGCTACGCCCATGTGAAGACCACTTTACTCTTGTACTCTATAGAAAAGTTAGGAGAAATGGTTGCCATGGTAACTAAATATAATATATAAATTTTACATATATCCCTTGAAAATTTTTAACAGTACAAATAAAAGTTGTATTATTAGATTGATGACATTTCGCCTTTATGGCAGATGAATTGCTTCTATCCCAAGTTGTTTGGGCTGCCTAACTTCCAGCAAACAATCTAATTTAGTCAACCTTTTGTTATTTAATCAAAAATATGAATATATAATTAACTCGTTATCCTCATTCATTCTACAATATAAAAACAGAATTTATTATCAATTATGCTAAAACACAAATAAAATTTAATTTATAAATTAAAATCATTATTTTAAATTAGGGTGTTTAACAAAATAATAACGTACGATATAGTATTTAAATATCTACCAAGATTATATTTTGATTAAATTTAATGGTTCATTGAATTTACCAGAGAAAGGATAATGAACTGTCCAATTGATTAATTTTATTTCTAAATTTTTAAATAAAAATACTATTGGGAGTAATAGAATTACACAGACAGAGAGTCTACGAGGTTTTATCAATGTAAATTAATGTAAATGGTTTAATTTAAGAGAATTATTGCTCATATATTTAATCCCTGAATGTGTAATATATGATGATGTTTTAAAAGTTGTTAATCCTTAAAAACATTCATGTTCTCTAAAAAAATTCAATGAAACGACGATCAAATATTATTTTCTAAAACTTTTATACATTTA
>JAKCPI010005423.1:0-47716 GCA_023213315.1 Euborellia annulipes | reverse complement strand
TTATATGATTTTTTTTTCAATTGTGTTTATTAATAATAAGTAAAACCCTACCAAAAAATGAAATTAAGGAAGGGATAAGAATTTTAAATAAAATTAATGAAGGTGATGAATCATAAATTTCCGTCCCACTCACCCTTTAACTCATAATGAATAATAGGTTTTTAGTTTACTTTGATAAACCGAATTAGTTTTTATTTAAAACGGACCACTGCACGACTACATGTCTACTTCAGGCAAATTCCCAGTACTTTTTTTTTCTTTCTCTGGCTAATCCAATTGTTCTAATTTGAATTTAGTTAAAAAACAATTGAAAATGAGTAAATTTAATTAAGTGAATTTTAATTATTTATTTTGGTCATAGATTTTATCAGATTAGAAGATTTATCCTCTTTTTTTTAACAAATATTTCTTTTCTCATAGACGGAAAGTGAGACCCTGTCTAAGAAAGTTACTTCTCCAGGAGACGGGCTCTGGGGCGAGCGAAAGGAGAAAGGATATAACTTAATTAATTTATTCATATTCATATTTATGAATAAGAATTTTTCTAATTTATTATAATATCAATACCTACTTATTCCTTATTTTAATCGCATAATTAAACATACCCGTGCATGTATTTATCTTTTAAAAGTGTGTATTGAATTTCAAAATAAGTATGTGGGTGAAAGGCGGTAGGTAGGTGCTTAGTCAATTAGGAACTTTTTTTTATATAATTCATGCCTTGGAGTTTTTTGAAGTAGGAGTATAATCAAGAAACGCCCACGTTTAGCCTCCTGTTCCTTGATATTTTAACACAATACAATATTGGATTTTAAATAAACTAGGCATTTGTTTATAAATGAACCTTTAAGAAGAAAAGGCCTCGGAATAAAATAATACCGTTTTTAATCTAACTTTTTTATTATCTTATCTCTAACAAAATTATTTTAAACCTTAATGAGGGAAGATACAAAAGATTTTTTTAGGCGTGTTACTCTTGGGTTATATTCTGGCACATATCCCAACCGATCACTTATTTAATTTAACACGAAAAGTTAAGTTAAAATCTAAAATTTTTTATTTAAAGGAGAAATAGAAATATGGGGATTGACTCCCCGGAGACTTTCTTCTCGCCATATTCTTTTGGAATTACGTCTGGGTGTGTGTGTGTGTGAACACGATTGTTTAGAAAACCAAAGCAGCTAGATCGATGAAATTTTGGGCAGGGTATATATATGCTCCTTACACTAAAATTGTAGATTTCAATCAACTTTTGGAGTAAATACGTCACTTGGAAATAGTACTTTACTTAAAAAGTTTTTTCAAAAAATTTTGAAATTTTCAATTTTTTGTTATATTACGATAAAATACTCATTTTTTAAAGTTTTTATTCTTTGACATTTTTTCGAAAACCGAATAGCTTTTGGAAATAATCAAAGAAGAAATAGAAAATTTTCGGCACATTTTGATAAAAAAACAAAAACAAAAATCATACAGGTGTCATTAAAAAAAAGAGTAAATATAAACAAATGAATTTGTGAAACAAAAATGCAAAATTTTATTTTGTACAAAAACGACCTCTTCAAAATTTGTGCAAAAATTTTCGCAAGTGCAACAAATTTTTGAAGAGGTCGTTTTTGTGCAAAAAATTTTTGGCAAGTGAGGGCAATTTTTGCACAAAAAAAGCGAGTAACTCAAAATTTTCGTGGAGCATTCAAAAATTTTCAAAAAGAGTTGAAATTCTTTGAAGCATGAAAGCTAATGTGAGAGGGCTGACAAAAATTTGCGTGAAAATTTCTTCATTCTGTCAAGAGCGTTCGTCGCGAGCACAATGGAAGAATCATTGTAACTCTATGAAAAACAATAAGTTAAACCAGGAAGGGAGACGAATAGTCTATCCTAATCCATTGTATTGAGATATGTAGCTAAAAGGGCCGTAGCCAGGGTAGGGATATGTGGAATATGTGAGCCCCCCCTCCCCCGCTCTAAATTCCAAAAAATATATTCTATGAAACATGTAAACTATAATATAATTTTTTTTTTTTTTTTTTTATTTAATTTAAGGTCTTTTCGCCAGCGAAGGCCATTTAGACCCCGCCATTTATTTCACCTGATTGGCAGTAAATTCAATTGACAAAAATTGTCGCATGAGACGGTATCCGAACCAGCTACTCTTGATATAAAAGGCCAGCACGCTACCCACTTCACCCAAGCCCCGAGGGCAAGTTTTAAATTTGTACAAAATGTTTGTGAAGTATGAGGGGTCCACGACCATTCAATATTTTTCACAAAAACTTAGCTCAATATTTTCCAACAAAATTTTGAACATTTTTGAAAAGGGTAAGGGCCCCTTAAGGTCCCGGGTTCGCTTTCCGTCCCAAGTGAGAAAAATTTATTTCAATTGAATTGGCTAGCAATCATTTGAAATAAATAGGGATGGGATCTAAATGGCCTTAGATGCCGAAAAAAATCTTAAACAAAATAAATAAATTTGGAGAAGCACAGAGTAAACTTGACAGGGTTTAAAAGCCAGTCTATTATTTTCTATTTTATTATATTAAATCTATGTATTTAAAAAAAATTTCCATTTATAATCGAAAGTTTAAAAATTAATATAATTAAATAGTTGAATGATCCTCTGGCTGTTTCAACAAATTAATGTAATTAGACTGATTAAATTGATCAATTGTTTTATAATGGAAATGTATAAGAAGCATAAAACTTAAATATTTTTGGTGGCGACCTAGTAAATTATCTATTAATAAATTAAATTAAAATTGACTCTTTTGTTTATACTCGTTCACAATACTCGAGGGAGGGGATGTGTTCGCTTTCACTTGTTTTATTCACCACGCCTTTAAACCACGCACTTTAAAGTGCACTCCTTTCAAATTTCGAAATATTTATGGATAACGAATGAAGGAAAAAGTCAATTTTTTTTTTTTAGATAAATTATAATGCCTTTTTGGTACCGGTATCAAAATATAAATCACACAAGAGATGAATTTATATTATGAATATAACGTGATTTTTTTTTTTAAATAACGGAAATAAATAAAATGGTTCAGCAATGTTTATGTTATAAATTATTAAATTTTTTTTTTTTAAATTGTAAATATAACCAGGAGCGTAGCCAGGGGGGTCCAAATCTGCACGAAATCCTCACCGAAATTATAAATAAAAAGAAATTTAATGAAAGAACATGGTGGTAAAATTTTAAATAGAGCCTACTGTTAGAAATAATATTAAAATATTTTTTAAATAATTTTAACAGAACAACATATTTCATATTCTTTAAAATTTATTTATTTGGTAGTTGGGATTACCTCTCGCATCATCCCAACTCATCTCTACCGGAAAAAATTTTCCGACTAGACTTACAGCCCTGAATGAACTAGAAATCATATGAATAGGAAATGAAATTAAAAAAAAAAAAATTATTTCCGTTTTGTTCTCTCGAAAACGAATCAAAAGAATTTTTTATAATATCAACTCTTTTAATATATAAATTATTTAATGGAAAATTTTAGTTTAGTTAATAAAAAATCTGGTGTGACTGGCGCACAGCACACAACTTTCTCCTTACCTTCGGTAATCGAAAGTTGTGTTCTGTGCTTGTCACACCAGATTTTTGTGTCGACATGTATTTAGTTTCCGACAGTAGGGTACAATTGAATTCAAGATGTAAAATTTATAAGTATGGGAAAATATTTATATTTCGCTACCATGGCAACCATTTCTCCTTATCTTTCCTACGAAGCACAAGAGTAAAGTGCTTCAAACAATTTTGAGGGCAAAACGAGAATATACATTTGAAAGAGCATCTAAAAAAATAATTGATTTTTGAATTTTAATCAAAATCGTTAGAGCGAATTTTGAGAAAATCGAAAAAAACTGAAAAAGTACATCAGTAAAGTACTAGTACTTTTGGCCGATTTTGATTAAAAGCTTATTTTTCCGGTCCCGGGGGGTGTTTAACTTAAATATAAAATTTCAGCCTCATAGCTCAATTCCTTCATGCTTAAAATTGAACACACAGACACACCCACACACCCACCCACCCACCCACCCACCCACCCACCCACCCACCCACAGACAGACCATGTCGCGAAAACCACTTTTTGGATTCAGGGGACCTCAAAACGTGAAGATCCATCAAAATCTCGACATCGAATTTTTGACATGAACTAATACTTTCTCTCTATATATATATTACATATATACATAGGTAAGAGAAAGTAAAAAAACATGCTCTTTTAAATCTTACAAGGGGACGGCCAAGTGAGTATATCACGGATTCGTTTGAAAAAAATTGAGGTGATACTTTGAGCCAAAAAAAATGTTCACGTGTTTCGGCGTTTTACTCCATAGAGCCCCGATTGGCCAAAAAAAATAAATAAATACCGAAAAAATTTTCGCTCTTTCAAGTAGTTTCTATTTGAAACATTACGTAACAGTCAGCTGTGGCTAGGCTGGTAGCGTAGCCGACTGGTAAGTATGTGGTCCCGGGTTCGATCGACGGGAGTTAGCATTTTTTTTTTTTTTTAAATCTTTTTATGTTATTGTAACAAACAATATATTTAAAACTGTTTCATATTATTTTTTTTCATATTTTATTATTTTTTTTTTGGTAACTGTTAATTAAATTTTAAAATTTTTTTTAAATATCCTTATAAACTGCGCTAATTGTCGCCTACTTATTTGTTTTGCATGTTTTTATGACTTATATATATCACCCTACTTCGTGTGGGGTAAATGTACAAGTAAATTAAAAAAGTAAGTTATCTATATTCGCTTGACTGTACCTAATTTTTTTTTATCAAATATAAGCAAATAAATTTTTTATTAATTTCATGTATTTATTTAATTAATGGATTATTTTATGCCTTCCTTATTTCTTCATATATTTAAATACTGTAATAAATGATATTTTCTTCATGTATTTAAATTAAATTTTAATTTTAAGGTAATAAACTCGAAAAACAATTTTAACAAAATTTTAAAATTTAATTACTAAAAAAAAATAATAAAATATGAAAAAAAAAAATATGAAACAGTTTTAAATATATTGTTTGTTACAATAACATAAAAAGATTAAAAAAAAAAAATTACATACTCCGTCGTTCGAACCCGGGACAAAATACTTATCAGTCGGCTACGCTACCAGCCTAGCCACAGCTGACTGTTACGTAATGTTTCAAATAGAAACTACTTGAAAGCGCGAAAATTTTTTCGGTATTTATTTATTTTTTTTGGCCAATCGGGGCTCTATGGAGTAAAACGCCGAAACACCTGAACATTTTTTTGGCTCAAAGTATCACCTCAATTTTTTTCAAACGAATCCGTGATATACTCACTTGGCCGTCCCCTTGTTAGTTAGTTTGGTTGCCTAACGCCAGGCGTTAATTTACGATAAATAAAAATATTGTTTAAATATCTTCAGTCAACTGTATTAAAATTTTTTTCTAAAATTTTATTCAAGCACCATACACCTGAAATGTATGTGGCCAGGTATCTTTCTTTTCTGTTAGTAGTCAGTCGCTTTATCAAAGCTTAAAAAATATGGTGGTAAAAACACATTTGGTATTTCATCAAATCTGACTTGTGGATTTAAAATAAAATGGAGCCCTCGGGGCTTGGTGTAGGGGTTAGCATGCTAACCTCGTATACCAAAAGTCGCGGGTTCGGCCCTTTTTTTATTTAGATACCAAATGGCTTAAATAAGAATGCCTGGACCCCCAATAGATATATTAAAAACATACAAGTATATCCCTCCTGGCCCCCCCCCCCACCATAGATCCACCCTATTAACAACATACAAGTATCGTTTAAAGTCTTGAAATGGCCTAAGTTGCCGAAAAGACTGTGTGGAGTGAATGGAAAAATAAAAAGTGTGAGGAAAAAAAATAAAATAAAATGGACACATTTTGACGTACAGCTAAAACTATTTTAGTGAAAAAGAGAAATGTAAAAATCGACAGCATACAACATTCTCTTATCCTTGGTAAGAGAAAGTTGTGTTCTGTGCTTGTCACACCAGATTTTTTGTGATCTAACTTGAATATAAAATTTCAACCTCGTAGCTCTTTTCGTTCTTGAGATATTTTATTCGCAGACAGACATACATGTATGATGTTGCGAAAAGTACTTTTTGATTCAGGGGACTTTAAAACGTGTATAACCATCAAAATCTTGACATAGAATTTTTTTGATGAATCCAATACTTTTTCTCTATATAATCATAGGCGCCGGAACTGGGGGGCAGGGTACATTGCCCCCCCTGGCATCCTATAGGGGGGGCAGAGGGGGGCAAAATTTCTTCTTTTATTTCATTTATTTTTAAAAATGATATATTTTTACTTTTGAAAAATAAAATCTTCTAAATTAAAAAAATAAAAAGAGTAAGAAATTCATTTTTTTCCAAATTTTTTCCAAAATTTTTGATAAAATCACTAGCAAATTTTTTAAAATTTTAATTTTATTAAAATTGTGATTTTATTTAAAATTTTTAAAGCTTTATAGTAGATTTGTTTTTGTTTTATACTTTTTGAACATATTAAATTATTTTAATTTTCTAAAAAAAATTTTTTGCCCCCCCTGATTCAAATTTGTTCCGGCGCCCCTGTATATAATATATACTTATATAGGTAAGAGAAAGTAAAAAGAGAATAAAATATGAAATTTTATTTTTTATTAATACAGTAGCATTCGAATTACTTTTAAGTTAAGTTCACAAAATGAATGAAAAAACACGGAAAGAATTTTAAAGGTGTATAGTTCACAGAACTAGTATCTTTGTTAATTTCATACCCATCTGTGACTTGTTTTATTTGTTTTAAAAAGAATTCTAGTGAAGGTTTGTTTTATATAGTGATATAAAAGAATCTTTGCAGATGAATTCTTTGAAGAATACTAAAAGAAATTTTTCAAAGGGAATGCAGCACAAATGAAAAAAAAAATAAAGAGTTAATAAAATTCCCTATAGCTTTTTAATCTCAAAAATTTGTAGATACAAATTTTGACAAACAAGAAAGATAAAATTCTTTCGTGATGGCCACCTTTATAAGAAGGTAAAAAGGAAATGATGAATCAGTGAATTTTGATTATATTTTAAGAGTGCATTGTGGCTTAAAAAGGCGAGATAATTGAAGAGAGCCTCTTATCAGGGGCAATGAATGGCCGGCCGGCCAGTTGGAGAGCGTACAAATCATGTCAAATTTTCATCTAAAGAGAGAGAAGTCATGTAACGTTGATGTGTTGGTAGAGCATCAGGGACAATGGACCTCTGTGTCTGGGTTACTATAAAACCCAAAACATTCATATAAACAGTTGAAAGAGACGGCATATACAACGTTTTATGACTAAGGGAATATTTTCATTGATACTGGGATTTAAAACGATCTCCAGGATTAAAAATCCTGTTACAAAAAAAAAAAAAACTTAAGACTTCGTTTTTTTTTTCAACCTAACTTGACAGGCACCGCCCTAGAAAGAAAAGTTTTTAAAAGACACTTTCCACGTATTTTAATTTCTAATTAATAAATGTGATATCAGAGCTCTACACTCACATTGCCAGTTTAGTGTAATTCAATTAAGATACGAATCAATATTGAAAATGGTATTGTTCACAACAACCCCATGTTGCTTTAGTTAATCTTTAGCTTTTACTCTGATGATATAAATAGAATAGGTTTTCGATTTGGGACAGCTGAATAAATGGGGGATGCCAGAGTGAAAGAGGAAAGGAGATGACAGATGCATGCTCGTCCTCAAAAACCATTCAAATTCCTTGCTTGCTTCCTCTCTTCTTCAACCGGGCTTAAAAAAGTTCATATTGTGCGTGAAATACTCTTCATTTTACAGATGAAAGGGTTTCAGTAATTTTGATTATTATTAACAAAAAGAAATATGCAACAATTACGTTGTAGTGGCAGGAATAAATTGTAGATATTAAATTAAATAAATAAACACTCCACTAGAATTCTTCTTCTTGATCCTACCCCAATGCGGTTAAAATAAAAATAGTAAATTTTTTTTGGCAACTTTTCTCCAAAACTATTTTTTAAGAAATTATTTTAATTTGCTAACTGAAAAAAATCTGGTGTGATTGGTTGCACAGCACACAACTTTCTCTTACTTTTGGGAAAATATTTATATTTTTGTAACCATGATAACCATTTCTCCTATCCTTTCTATAAAGTGCAAGTATGATTGAATCAATTTTAGGGCAAAATGAGTTTTGGATTCAGGGGACATCAACACGTAATATCCATCAAGATCTTGACATCGTATTTTTGACATGAAACCAATATTTTCTCTCTATCAATGAACATATTGCTCTTTAAATGGAAAAGGGGCACAACTCAAAAATAATTAATTTAGAGATTTTGTATAAAAATGAGTTCTTGTGTAGATTCTATGTGAAGATTTATGTGGGAAAGTGTCATTTCTTTCACTTCTAAGTTGCACCCCAGAATGCACTAGTGTCGTTTTTCAATTTTGGCGTTTTTGCTCTTATTTTTGTGGAAAAGCGTCATTTGTCTAACTGTTGTCGAGTAAAACACAAGTTAGTAGCTATAGTTTTTAGAAGAAATACGTGCATTGCATACAATAATATCACAATAAATTAAATACATCGCGTTTTCTATTAAGAAAATAGAAATCTTTAAACTGCTTTCCTGAAAAAAAAGACTTTTTGAGTTGTGTCACTTTTCCATTTAAGGAGCGATATATAGGTAAGAGAAATTAAAAATCGAAGCTTAAAAAATGACTGGATACAACACAATTAAAATTAGAATAACATTTTTTTGAAAGGTTTTTTTTTTATTAGTCTTTTTCAGGCATCTGTAGCTGTTTAGATCCCATCACCATATCGATTGTTTGATAGCCAATTTAAATGAAATTACGCTTGGGACGGGAAACTTTCCTCTGATCTCTCTAGCACAGGAGCAGAAATCTCTACCTTCACTGGAGCGATTTAATAAATCAAAAACCTAAGCAATAAAAGTCTGAAAGAAAAAAATGCCGAAAAGTGGAAGTAGAACACTTTTAAAAAAATAACATATCGTTCATCAATTTTTGTGTTTTTGCTCAATAATAATAATTCAAAAAAAATATACTATATAATATAATATATGTATATCTATATATAAAAATGAAATGGGAAAAATGTATGTATGTATGTAAATATGTATGTATATGTTCTATAGAAATCCACAATTTTCAATGAATCCATTTGAAATTAAGTACACCTATAATACATGGCTCTGGGAGTAACGTAGTAATAATCTGAATCTCTTAAATATTTTGGAAAATTAATTATAATCAAATTTCTTCAATATGGGAACACAAAATCAACAAGTTGGCTAGAAATTAGAGAGCGTCCTTTATGCTCTGTGAACCAGCTTTCTACCTGACTATGGGCTGGGGGTGGGGGCTACGCAGCAGTTGAAAAACGAAGAGAGGAAGCAGGTGACTGACCCTTAAAACAGTCATAAACAGACCCTTTTGTGCTGTTCCCAATCGGTACCCTCGCCTCGCTTGAATATAAGATCCTTTCTTAACACTTGCATTGCAACAAGAAATATCCCAAATTGGAAATAAACTTCAGCGAGCAAAGGGGTCCAGGGGCCAGCCCCCTGGCTAGGCGGAAAGCCCGCCGAAGGCGGGCTTTGCGACTAGTGTATAATAATTATATAATTCAAAGATAAAGAGATTTTGCATTTAATTGTTTTGTTGGAATCACCAAATCATGACTGACAATTGTGAGACAATTCTAATCAAATAAGATTTCTTTTCGGTTATCTCCTATAGAATTTTTGAAATTAGGTTTTACATTAAATAATTATAAAGATGTTATCACGGTGATGTTTTATTGTTTATGTACCAATATTTTTCTTAATTGAATAAATAAATTTAGAAAGGTTTATTTTAGTTTTATAAAAAAAATTAAATATGTAAAAAGTTTATTTATTTGTTTACAGTCTTTTGTCTTTAGGCCCATGTGTGTTGCAGACATATTTATTAAACAAATAATTGGTTCATATGAATGTCATGAAGCAGAAGAAGCTTGAGACAAATAAATATAAACAAATATAAAATAAGACCGCACAGGATGTAATTGTAAAAGATCCACGGAAAACATGAGTGGATTATAAAAATATAAACAAATATATAGAAAAAAAATCCACAGTACTGTAATGGTTATAAAGTACGACTTGGATCATGACTGGGATATAATATAATAAATATTCCGTTTCTTTACATTTCCTGATCAACTTCAAGTTTATTTCATAAATCAAATGCTTTTCTTAATATCAGATTCTTGGATTCCCCATATTATATGACACACATTTTTCGTTAACCTAATTATATGACCTTCGTATTATATAATCAGCAAAGGTATAGAATGTTTTCATTTGTCCTAAATATGCATTTATTTTTTCAATGAAATATATTATTTTGGCTTTAATTAGTTTTGGATTTTTGTAAAATTTATTTAAAAAATAAATCAATATCCTATCAAGTTTTTGATAAACTTTTTCGTTTAAAGCGATAAATTTCAAAGTGGATGATTCATAAGCACGAGGCAAATTTAGTTAAAATGTGACAATATATTTTAAAATACTCGTTATGTTATCAAAGAGTTAAGGAATATATTTATACAGCAAATATATGGATATATTCTGAAATTAGTTCTAAAAATACCAACACTATATATGTAGGCCTATATTTGGTGTTGGGACATGAAAAAAAAATTGATTGGGAAAAAATTTTTCTTTAATTACAATAATGAATTGGTCATTTGGGTTGTCTAACTTCTAGGAATTAAATTCTGTAGGGTTAAACATTAATTCTATTAAATGATTTTTTCTTATTTCTTTTTCCTAAATCGAGTAAGTAAATTTGCAACAAATAGTAAGTGATTAGAACCCAGGATCTCTGGTTTTTCCCATAACAGTGGCACTTATTGTAAGAACCTTTTGTAAACCGATCAGTTAACCCAAAATTATTTTAAAAAAATAGTTCTAACAAATATTTTCTTTTGTACTTTAATTTTTAACCAAAGATGCTAATTAAGAAATTAACAACTTTTAATCAAAAAAAAAAAATTATAAAAAAATTCTGCTTATGTAAAATTTCAATAAGTAATAGGTTAGAGAGCACCTCTAACGAGTAATTCACATAACGAGCAAAATAAATTGTAAAAGAATGACTTGTTTAACGAGCGACGTTTCGCATAACGATTGGCAAGGAGATGGGAAGTCCCGGATTGTGCGCACGTTATATCAATCTATCTCATGGGGGGGGACAGCTCTATGGAGAGAATGTTATTGTTTCGCATTTCGCATGACGAGTGTGATTCTGGAAAGAATTATGTTCGTTAAGCCAGGTTCCACTGTATAAATATTTATTTACTGGTATAGGAAACAAGGGCGGATACAAGGGGGGGGTAAAGGGGGTAATTACCCCCCCCCCCCAGATTTGAAAAAATACTTTTTTTCGCAAAAAAATTCATTTTTAACGTAAAATTTTAAAAATTAATACTTAAAAATTTGATTTGTATTTATATTCTGGCAAACAAGTACAAAATGCGCCTTTAAATTACTGAAATTAAGAAAAAATAGTGTGCTGTGCGACGAGTCACACCAGATTACCCCCCCCTCCCCCGAGAAACACCTCTGGATCCGCCCTTGATAGGAAAATGATTAATTCCCAATGTGGTGCGAAATCTTTTCTTTATCTCCTCCAGAGAAATTTGAAAAACAGATCAAATCAAAATCAAATTTGATTTTAATGTTTTTTTAATGAATTCCCTTAGTAATCTATATAAGAAAACCCTCTAATTTTTTGTTACCTTTCATAAATAAAGTGCAAATGTTAGTTTGGAAAATTAAATCTTTACTAGAAAGGGGATGGTTGACTGAAATTCAAATTATAGTCTATCTAAAATTTGAAAATTAACTAGCCTAAGATAAATTTTATTGAGATAGGATAGTCTACTAATTTCATCTAGTTAAATTGAAGATTCATTTATTTATTTTTTACATCAATTCATGGATCTTAACAAGTTAAAAAGACAAAACTCAGAAGGCCATTAATTAACATGCTGATGATTATAAATAAACAAGAGAACAAGGATGTTTTTAATTCTGTGTCTTCTCTCTGTTCCTAGGGGACTAGTCAATATGTTGTGAAATATCTTTGTTTAGCAAGAAAGACGAGCCTATCGGCTTGAAGGGGAATTGGCAGGAGTGGGTGCGAGGCTCCTGCCTGGGAGATCCCGTGGGACAAAAGCGATATGGCTCTGTCCCAGTTTCTTTCGCTCTTTAATTAAAGTGGTCGCTTAGATCGAAAATAATAGAGGATTGAATATTTATGTGAATTGTACACATTCCGAATAGACAATTTACATTTGTCTTTTAATTAATTGATAAGTTGGTTTAACAAAAAAAACGTAATAATAATAAATCGAGCAAAAATTAAAATTTTTAAAGAAAGATCTGAGGTTATTGAGTTATTAGTTATATTTTAATTTTGTAGATTTGATATAGGTCTAATTATCCATTTATAAATTTTTAATAATTATTTACAAGCTAATTGTTTTAAATTCTATCTTTTGAACGGCATCCGAATTCGACCCAGGAAAAAAGATGTATATTTTTGCTTTATCTTCCTATATTCATCATGTATATATATATACAATATATAGAGAGAAAGTATTGCGATCATATCAAAAATTCGATATCAAGATTTTAATGGATATATATTTTGAGATCCAAAAAAGAGGGTCCCAAAAATTGGGGTCTGTCTGTGTGTGTAAAAAAGATTTTAAGCATGAAGATTGTGTCTGTGTATCTGTCTGTGTTCAATTTAAAGGATTGAGCTAGGGGTTGAAATTTTATATTTAAGTAAGGTACCCTCCTGAATAAGCTTTTAATCCAAATCGGCCAAAAAGTACTAGTACTTTACTGATGAACTTTTTCAGTTTTTTTCGATTTTCTCAAAATTAGCTCTAACAATTTTGATTAAAATTCATAAATCAATTATTTTTTAGAACGTCTTTAAAATGTATATTCTCATTTTGTTCTGAAAATTGTTTGAAGTAGGCCACACTTTACTGATGTAGTATTTCAGATTTTTCAAATTCATTTTTCGCCTCTTCCCAAGAGCCAATGTTAAATCCCTATAGGGATTTGAATGTTAATTTCGATTCAAAAGGAACTTTGGAGCTTTTTACACATTTTAAAATTTTTCGAATTCTTAATTTATTTAAGATTTTCTATTGTGTATAAAATATCCAAGAAGACTACATACGAATTTTTTAGTCTTAATGAGTAAAGAGCTGCTTCAAAATTTAACTAATTTTATAAGTCAAATTATACATTTTCTTCTTTAATTTCGA
Organism: Euborellia annulipes; assembly: GCA_023213315.1. Taxonomy (NCBI): domain Eukaryota; kingdom Metazoa; phylum Arthropoda; class Insecta; order Dermaptera; family Anisolabididae; genus Euborellia; species Euborellia annulipes. Next base: position 34,332 of record JAKCPI010005423.1, on the reverse strand, counting down.
CTTTATTATTAGAAAATTCACTTAAAAATTAATTTCCTAGTTCCGGATTATATTGAAAAAGAAGTGCATTAAAATGTATATGTTTGCATTGTTAATGTACTGGTATTTCCCTAAACAAATATTATGCTAAAATATTTTAAAAAACACATGGAATTTTAATAATGGCGAGAAAAATATCAAAGTTGATAATGAAAGATAAAATTCACCATAAAAAAAAAGTTTTTAAATAGTGCTATTAAAATTTGTTGTTGTTTGGATGTGTTCCAAAGTGTTTTCCCACACCTGACCGATCTAATCTGTTTAAATTGTTTGAATAACAATGATTAAAGAAAAAAAAATAATAATAATAACGAAAGTGGAAAAAAAAGATAAAATTTCTTTCAAGACAAAATTTTTTTTTAATTGAAGATTCTTAGCGTGTATCTCATTCAGATAGTGAATTTTGAGAATCTAAGTACGTATTTGATTAGAAATATTTAATTTTAGAATGTAAATAATGGAGATAAACAATTTAATTTGTGATAAGGATATCAGCCTAATGATACGCTCTGATTGTTAGTATTATAAATTGATAAAAGCAAATGAATCATAAACTATCTTTAGTATTATTATTATTATATCTAAAGGATATTCACATAAATGCACAGCTGTCTTTTTAGCATAACCAAATATTATTTATAATAAATAAAGTTTAAAATGATATGAGATATAAATAAAATTTATAAGAGAAAAAGTGGCTCTAGCTCTGCCTCCCGATAAAAAAAATTATGAAAATATTTTCTATTATGATGGAGGATTTATTCACCCCCACCCTCCTGCTTCCTCTATCGGCAGCCTGGTATTCCGAGGACAGGCATAGTCAAAATGCTCTATTATTAGAAATATTTAAATTATAATTTTTTTTAAACCATTTTTCATTCAAAATTCCTTAGGGAATTTATCAGTTAAAAAAATTTTATTGTGAAAAGTGACTGCTTGTTAGAAAAAAAATATAGGAAGAGAATAAATGTCAAAAATTCTTATTTACGAGTTGAAATTTCAAAGTCCTAATTAATATAATCTCTTTTAAGAACAGTGTGTCAGATATAAAAGCAAGTTCTTTGTCAAATTACACCTGCGAGGTGAAATAAAAAGATAAAATTTTGGCATAAAGCCATAAGCCACGAAATATGAATCTTCTTTACAAACAGCACATTTGGCAAATTAACCTGTTAGCTAATTAATTGAGAAGAGACAATCAAATATTCAAATATATATTTAACATTCTTTTTGTTCCATTCATTCAAAATTCGGCCAATTTAACTTTATTGCAATAAAAGCGTAAATTTCCGGGTGGAAGTTTATTTTTACGCCATTTTTAAATGGCAGGGCCGCCGAGAGCCTTGCCAGCCTCGAAGCTGTTTATTTGACACCTTCAGAAAAAAATTATTACATTACATTAAGAGAAATTCAATTTAAATTTATTTAATATACTTTCTTAATATTTTGGATTTGGACCTTAACCTTTCGACCCTCTCTTGTAGGAGTATTATTGAAATCTTAACCCTTTATGGCATTGGCTACCAATAAATTGAAATAAATAGAGACGTGGTCTAAATGACCTCCGTTGCCGAAAAAACCTTAAATAAATAAATAAAAAAAAAAAAAAAATACTTTTACATGATATGCTAATATTAAATCAGTAAAGCTGCCACTTCTCTGGTTCCCAATATTTTTGAACATTATACCACTTTAATATCTCGCGATATAGCTTATTATTATTATGAGCGAACAAAAAAAATATTTAATCAAGGTTGTTTTTGTATATTGTTACGTATTTTCTATCTATTGAGTTAAGGTTGAAAAATTCAAAAGGCATAAACGGTCTCTTTTAAGTTTCTATTTGTAATTGAGAATTTCGGGGAAAAAAGAGAAATGCATTCATGTGGACCAACCAGTTCAGATGTTTTCATTTAAAATACTTTATAAAAGACTCGTTCAGTTACCTCCTTTGCACTTTTTATAAATACATTCGGTTGATCTCAAAAAGAAGCCGGAAACAAAAAAAAAACGTAATAATTTCAATTATAGAGCCTATTCAAATTGCAAATGCAAATTTCCTTTTTTTCCTAGGATTATATCTTGAAACATGATAAAGAAAAAAAAATAATAAAAGAATCTAAACACATTGAAATTAGAAATACATTAAATTTAATAAAATGATATTGTTTCAAACCAAATATCCTTGGTCCCTTAATTTATTTAGTCACTATATTTATTAAAGGTATTTATTTAATTTTTCAGGACAGGAATAGAAAGAACAAAAAGATTCGTCGCATCGGGGCGCTTCCGTATAAGAGCGCCATAATTTACGCAACATTTAACCCCTTGGACCCCCTTGCTCGCCTTCGGTGAGCAAATTCCCGCATTCAGAGGAGTAAGTAAAATTTTTTCGCACGGCGGAAAAATTCCGTAATCCTATAAAAAAGGTAAAATGATTTTCATGAGAGGGGAAAAAATTTTCCGCCGAAGGGCGAGCAATTGCAAAATTTTAAAGTTGTAAGGCGTCAATTACTGTTCTGCATCGGGACGCCAAAATCCTAGAGCCGGTACTGCGTAAAATAGTCTGTGTTCAAAATAAGGTATGGAAGAAATGATCAACGAGGTTGAAATTTTATATTTAAGTTAGGTACTCCCATGAAGCGCAAAAATAAGCTTTTAAATAAAAACTGGCAGAGACTTTTTTCGATTTTCTCAAAATTAGCTTTTCCTAGGACATACTTTTGTTTAAAACGAATAGAAGAATAAATAAAAAGATATTTTATTGAAATATTATTATTAAGTATAGATATCAGTTTCCGGATTGAATTAAAGTGATTAAGATTTAGAAAAAGGAAGGAAAGAGGAAACTCAATTTTAATATCAATATGATTCATTGTAATGATTAAATCGCGTAAAAATTTAATAGGATAAGTGGATATAAATAGTTAAAAAGACAAATGGATGGGAAAATTAAAATTTAATTGAGATAAGAGTGTTTTCTACTTTTTTTTTCATTTTCATTTATCCATAATTTATTTAATGCTATTTTTACTTTCTCTTGCCATTATATGTTAATATATATAGAAAGTAATATTGCATTCTTGTCAAATATTCGATTTTATTAAGATCAGAATTTTATGTAAATATTTGTATCAAAAAAAATGTAAGGTGTTAATTCAAAATTCCAAATATTTGGCTATTCTTTTTATTAATTTCCTTTCTTATCGACAGGATACCAACCTTTTTCATTCATGGAACGGTAAATGACGTAAAATTAATTCAAGAAGTGTAAAGATAAATATTAGTTTAACATAATCATTTCGCAAAATTGAACATGAATTCGATTTCCTTATCTGAATAACAGCGAATAGTGAAGTCAAAGTTTGATTATTTTGATTAGACCTATTTATAAAATAAAAGTGGAAATTTTTTTAAAATAATAAATTAGCTGCGATATTTTTTAATAGGCCTACATTATATGAAATCATTGTACAAATTTATAAAATAAAATATGATAAAAATTCTGGAAAGTTGAGTATGGTTCAGCTTTACAAAATTGTAAAAACTCTTTTAATATTCCCAAATAAATTATTTAAATAAAGTTATTCTAAGTACCGTGGTCCAAAAATTAAATAATTTTGAGTTTATTTGTAAATGTCCTAGTGAGATGGAATCATCCTCACTAGAAGCAACAGATGTTTTGCAAATTGTCACATACTTCCCATCCAATATGACAAATCAGATAAGCATGAACGCAAATTTTAAAATCACATCAATTATAATGTGTATTTATGTGATTATAAAATTTGCAAACCAGCTGGTGCTTGTACTGAGGATGATTCCATTTCACATGGATCTAAATACTGTACAAATAAATGGATAATACGCAATTTATTTATTTTTGGCCGACGGTCTTTAGAATAAATTGATATCTTCCTAACGGTCATCTACAATCAAATTATTTAAATGTTTTTGCATTTTTTTACCCCCCCCCCCCCCCCCCCCCCCCCCCCCCCCCCCCCAAGTGTAATTTTAATAAAGAGTCAGGATTAGAGAGATGAATGCCTCTCACTTCCAATTTAATCTCCAGGAAGGAGGTCTTAGAGCCCGAAACAAGGTAATGGTGCTGAAGGCACTTCAGTGCACGATGCACCAGGATAGAAATGCTTTTTTTGAAGCTTTCGAGTATTTTTATGCATTGCGATTGATGGAATGTGGCTGTGAGATGTCAATTAGTGTGATGTCGAGGACAGCAGCCAGATAGGTAGCATCTATTTAATAAAACAGACTCCTTTTAACAAAACGTTTCGGCTAAATTTATTACGCCATCTTCAGTTGTTAAAGCTGTAATAATTCTATATATAAACATTAGATCCGCTTAAATTTTGTAAAAGAATTTATATAAAAAGGAATTTTATTAAACAAATACATTTTGAAATTTCTCTTCAGTGAAACATCGTACAGACTTTTAGTATATTTACATTGTTGTAACACATAGGCAATTTTTTTAAAATGTACGCTTATGAAAAAACACATATGACAACTCTATTTTCCCATAAGACTGTAAGTTTTTTGAAATAAGGAAAATTTTTTTTTTAATATTTGATGTATCAATTAACATAAATCAATGTAAATATTTTTTATAGGCCTACAGCTTTAACAACTGAAGATGGCGTAATAAATTTAGCCGAAACGTTTTGTTAAAAGGAGTCTGTTTTATTAAATAGAGGCTACCTATCTGGCTGCTGTCCTTCACATCACACTAGTTTTTATGCATTAATCCAAGTCGTTTTCCTCCAATGAGGTCCAAAATGACTTCGCCAAACATCAAACATAACTAATAAATAAACTATTTATTTAATTATGTAACTTTTTGTAAATCTAGATTATGTAAATTTTATTTTTTTTTTTCTTTAAATCTCATCAGTGTTCAATTCCAAGACTTTCGATTTCAACAAGTTTTATGAATAGACTTGTGACTAACTGAATTGAAAATAAATAATTTTTTTTTTACATACGATATCTAAGAGAGAGGGTCTAATGACTTCATTGATGTATGTGTGTGTGTGGAGTGTATATGTAGGCAAAGTCATCGTCATCGGGATATTTTCTCCAATCTGCCCACATTTCGGGGGCAGTAATCGGCTATTTGTGGGTCGTCTATTGGACCCTTGCCATGCTAAAATTAAATGGCGCACACCTCGCGCCCACGCACCCATACAGCAGCTAAACAGAATCTGTTAGAAAACTGAAGACGCCCACTGGTCACATACCAAATAGCTTTTTGTTTTTCTCAATTAAAAAAAAATAAAATAAAATAAAATAAAAACACCTTGTGAGTGTTTAATTATAATGTAACAAGGCCATCGGGTTGGCTTATTTTAAATTATATTAAAAAATAATTGGCATTTATTGTATGAGGTCATAGGTAAGTTTGAATCCATGGGGGGTGATGATTGAGAAGGTAGCCAGTTAAAATAGTTAATTACAGTATTTTTATTGATATTTTGGAAATGTTACAATTCCATCTTCATTGTTAATGAATTGGTGGACAATAGCTATTTTAATTATATATAATTTGTATTTTATATTATTAAATAACAATAGCGTGGCTTGTCCGTTTTTGATGTGAGAAGGTTATTTATTTTTGATCAGAGCTGATTTTCATATCATAAACGGCCAAGTTACGCTATTCTTTCATTTTACTATATACAACTATGTTTCTTTTGAAATATATATTTTTTTTATATGTATCGCTATTGTCCACCACTGCATTGATAATTTCTCGACCTGAAGATGGGAGCGAAGCGTTCCCAAAATGTTGACAAAAATAATTAATTATTTGCTGGCTGACCAATAACTCTTATTTCTCTAAATAAGTTTCTCTTAAATAAATACCCAACAATTTATTATTAATAAAATTTAATTAAAACGAATAGAAAAATTTATTTCCTAATTTTGTATGTTTAATCCCATTTGAAATTAATTATATAGAGCCACTCTTAGTTAATTTGTATATCAGTTCATATTCAGATCTTATCGGTCAGCCTCAAATCAATTGCGTTGCTGTTATTTATTTGAAAAGTGAAGACTATTTTGCATAGTTATAATGACCCAGGACAATTTATTTTGAATTGTGTTAGATGCCAAAAACTAAGGCCAAACTAGTTATTTACAAACAGAATAATTATCCCCCCCCCAATACTGAATTTTCAAAAAAAATCAATCATTGAGATCTAAATAATATAATTTTTTTTTTAACACTCACACTTTTTTTCTCACTCACACTCACACACACATTCACACAGTCTTTTCGGCAACTCAGGCCATATAAGAAAACATGAAAATATGAAAATTATTATTCACTTCATAATGTTGTAGGACTACATAATGATAAATTATTGGTATTTTGGATTATAAATTAAAAATTTTTTTATTAATTTAACTTTCATTTTCAAAAAGTTACTATCTGATGTAAGAACTTTAATTATAAATCTAGATCAAAATCAAAATTAGCTGGTGTAGTGTACCACAGTTTTTTCGGAATCTACAACTTTAAATACAATTTTTTTACGAATTGTTATTATTACGATAATAATAAGAAATCAGAGCTTTTATTTTTATTCTAAAACTTTTTTTTGCAAATTCATTTATAAATTTGATATCCGTATCAAAATAAGCTCAATTCTTGGCGCTTACGCAACTAAATAACAAGCTCAGTTTGAAAATGCATAGCATTTTTTTCTCAATCAAAAAAAAAAAATCTCGTTCCGTTTTGTCTCCGAAGATGATGTTGGTGTGAGTGTATAATTACGAATATAGACACAAGGCCATGAGTTTATTTTAAATACTCGTTTAAAATGTAATAAACATCGAGTTAATTTGAATCACTGAAAGAATTTCTTTCAATTACTATAATCAATTTGATGTAGATATGTGATTATATTTACTTTAAATGATTGATTATTATTATTTAGATATCGCTCAAAAGGAATATTTTTCTTTAGTATGTAAATTAGCAAAATTTGATTAATTAAAATAATTTGATTTTCGCTGTAAATGTGGTTTATTTGTAAAAATTACATAATTTCTGCCACTCATTCTATTATATATGTCTGTGTTACATCTGGGACAACAATCTTAACTGAATTGTACCTGGAGAAGGCCACAGAATGAGTGGCTGAAACGTTATTTTTACAAATAAACCGCAGTTAAACCGAGAATCAAATTCTTTTAATAATGATAACAACTGTGAAAGTCTAAACTTCAAAAAATTTGATATAAATAAATAATTTTTAAATTCGATTAGGTTAATATAAATAACAATAGCACACATTTTGTTCCCACAAGTTGCGAAATTGTGTTGTTTGCTGGAAGATTGAGGACAAATAACCAAAAATTAATTAGTGAGTTGATCATTTAGATTAATTTCCTCCAAGATACGAAACACGATTAATTTCTAAAACGCCCCCGAGTTTGGCGTAGTAGGTAGCGTGCCTACCTCCTATACCAAACGTCGCGGGTTCGGACCCAGGCAGTCCGATGATTTCATTTAAGCCATTTGGATACCAGATGGCTTAAATAGAAATGCCTGAACCCCCAATAGATATATTAATTACAACGGTTATCGTCTCAAGTCTTAAATGGCCTGAGTTGCCGAAAAGACTGTGTGAATGGTGTGTGAGTGTGAGTGTGAATGAGAAAAAAGTGTGAATGTTTTTTAATTAAAAAAAAAAAAAAATTTCTCAAATTATGATATACTTTTTGACTCAAAAATGAAAAAAACTTAACTCTAAAGCAGTGGTTTCCAAACTTTATGTTACCACGCCTCCAAAAATAATTAATCTTATGACGCCTCCCCCACTCCCATTTTATAAAATAATACAAAAACAAAAATTTTTAATGCTAAAAAATATAAATTTATATAAAAATATTTTTTTTATTTATTCTTATTTATATTAAAACTAACAATCATTTGGAAAATTGGTCCTGGTGGCCAATATTCGAGCCTCCCCTTAGACTAGTCCGAGCCTCCCTAGGGAGGCGCGCCTCACAGTTTGGAAAACGCTGGTATAAGGGTATTTTATAGCTGGTGGAATTTGTATAAGGAATGAAAGAAGAAAACGCAACCAGAATTTTTTCTTTAAAAATATATTTTAACAGCTTACGTATCGGCGGGCGCCTTGGTCAAAGCCATCCTCGGATGACCACTAACAGCTCCGAGGATGGCTTTGACCAAAGCCGAAACGTCAGCTGTTAAAATATATATTTAAAGAAAAAATTCTGGCTTCGTTTTTTCTAACTTTCATTCCTGAAGAAAAATATTTTTCTCAAATTTTGTTTTCACGTCCTAGGGGGGTGCCTAACTTAAATATAAAATTTCAACCTCCTAGCTCAATTTCCTCATGCTTTAAATTGAACCCAAATAGACACACAGACTGACCATGCCATGACTGACCCCCCCCCCCCCTCTTTAAGGAAATGTCGAAATTACTCTCAAAATAATTTGAATATATTTATAAATAATTATTTTTATTTTATTTTGAAATTATTTTATTTTAATTTTCAACCCTTAATCCAACCCTGTGTAAAAGTATATTAAGGAAATTTGATTAACAAAAATATAGGCCATATAGAAAGAATATAATGGTGACTTAAGAAAAGATATATAAAAAATTCCCTCGGGCTTGGTGTAGTTGGTAGCGTGCCTAACTTCTATACCGAACATCGCGGGTTCGGACCCCTGGCAGTCCGAAATGGATACCAAATGGCTTACATAGAAATGCCTGGACCCTCAATACGTATATTATTAATTAATAACGGTTATCGAATAGTTTTATATGGCCTGAGTTCCCGAAAAGACTGTTCGAATGTGTGTGGGTGTGAATGAGAAAAAAATGTGTGTTTAAAAAAAAAAAGATAAAAAATAAAAAACTAATTTTTTTTTTTCAATGACACCTACACTCCCCCTCCCCCTTTCAACAGCTTAGATTCTCCCTATACCCTTAGTGAAATACAAAATATTTAATTCCATATTCAAAAGAATCGTTTTTCGCAGTCAAATTATTTGTTTCTCTTTTTTTTTTCTCCGATAAAATGCATAATAATTACCTTTAATAAGACACTCAAGAGGGTGTGTTGGCTGACGGAGAGGTCAGGGTGGGTTACACTATATTAATTATTCACTTTTTATATCACTTTAAACACAATTTAAACAAGCAGCTGGCTGGGCGCCTGCCGCCCGGCAACGTGCTCGACTGAGCGAGAGACTCAACTCTCTCTTATAGGAATAAATAGATGAGCATATCAATTCCCTTTTTATTAAAAGTAAAAAAATACCTTTTGCTCTAATCTAACTATATTTATAGCTGGGAAAAAAATGTCAACAAGTGATTTGGAATATTCCAAGGCCTTTCTTAAATAATCAACCCTTCATCCCCCCTAATCAAAATAATAATCAACGTTATTTTTTGATTGTTTTCTATTTATTTGGCTTCGATTTAGCTAAAATAAATTTAAAAAACATTTTTTTCAATTTTTCAACCCCTTATCCAATCCTAATAAATAAAATAATTAACAATGCTATCGCCTTCGGCGAAATTAAAACCCTGAAAAACTTCCCTGGATCCGCCTTTGGGTTTTACACATAGTATAATTTTCTAGAATGAGTCTTACTTTAGGCCAGTGGTTTCCAAACTTTATGTTACAACGCCTCCCTCAAAAATATTTAATCGTATGACCCCCTCCCCCACCCATTTAATAAAATAATACAAAAACAAAAATTTTTAATGCTAAAAAATATAAATCTATATATAAATATTTTTTTTTATTTATTCATATTTATTATTTTAATTAAAAACTCCGTCCCAGAATCTTCTAAATTGTATTATTTTATTTATAAAACTAGCAATCATTTGGAAAATTGATCTTGGTGGCCAATATTCGCGCCTCCCTAGGGAGGCGCGCCTCACAGTTTGGAAAACGCTGCTCTAAAGTGAGTATTTTGGCTCTAACTTTGGGGATATTAAGTAATTTTACCACCCCAATTTTTTTTTTTTTTTTTTTTTATTTGAATTAAGGTTTTTATCGGCATCGAAGGCCATTCTCCTTTTATTTAAATTGGATTGATAGCCAATCGAGATGCCAACCCGCGACCCTTGGTATAAATGGCCAGCACTCCCCGAATATTATATTCCCAAAGTTACAGCCAAAATACTTTTTCATTTTTAGAGTCTTAAAATTAATTTCAGAAATTAATTCGTGTTTGGTATCTTTGAGGAAATTAATCTAAACGATCAAATTATTTATTAATTTTTCGGTTATTTGCCCTCGATCTTCTAGCAAACAACACAATTCTGCAACTTCTAGGAACAATTTGTGTACTATTGATATTTATATTAGCATAATCGAATTTTTTTATATCTTTTATTTTTTTTATTATGATTTAGTCAAAATTTAATAATTTACATACTAGAAATATTTCTTTTGAACGATATCTAATTATTAATACAGGGCCGGATCTAGGGGGGGGGCATGTGCCCCGGGCGGCAGATATCAGGGGGGCGGCAATTAAAGAAAAATTTACTAAAAAAAGGTAAAATGATATAATTTTCCTGATATAAATTTTATATTGAAATATTAAGAATGGGGCGGCAAATTAAATTTTGCCCCTCCTAAAAAATCTCCTAGTTCCGACCCTGTATTAATACATGTAATAATCAACCATTTAAAGTAAATTTACATCAAATTGATAATAGTAAAGAAATTCTTTCAGTGATTCAGTGAGGCTAGATGGGAATGATGTGAGTACGAACAATTTATTTTCTTGATGTTACTTAAATAAAAATATTATTGATAACTGTTACTTGACCCAATAATAAAAAGTATTTTGAAACATAATTCAAAATATTTTCTCAAGAGGTTTTTATTCTAATACAAATTGTTTCTATGACAAATTTTAATTTCTACCTTGCAATCCTTCAAATTTTTAATAAAACTTTAGTGTTTAAAAGAAGACATATTTCGGAAGATGATATTAAGTAAAATTATAAAAATTAAATCATTCATTTGGACCTGAACCAATAATAATAATAATTTTACAAAACTACAAGACGATGTGTATGAAATTCTGAATCACAAAATCTTTTTTTTAAATTTTAACTTAAAGTCAAAAGTCATATTTCGTCAGAAAATATATCTTCTTACATTAAAATAATTTTTTTTATTATAATATTACGTAAGAAATTTTGTAATGAATAAAAATTAAGTAGTGATTTTAAATGACTTTTGCTTTAAAAATATCTGAACATAGGTAGGTATATATATATATATATATAATATTTTTATAGCTCATTTATTTATTACAACAGGTGGTATCAGTTAATGCTGACTAATTTTAATTCAATAATTTAAGATCATCATTCTAATTACAAAGAAAAATAGGTACGTATAAAAAGTTGTTTAAAAATATTTAATAATATAATTATAGAATAATATTTCATTAGTTTGTAATATATTTACGTGTTATTATTTGTAGGCAAGTATGCCAAACAGGAAATATTTTTTTATTCAATTTAATACAATTACTAGGCGGTTAGATTTAGTAGCAGAGGTCTAAGTACTTAAAAGCCGGTCCTAAGTAAACATCAATGTCATGTTAGTTGCTTAGCTTTGCACCCACGTGTGGGCGCCAAAGAGTGGTTGCAATAAACAAACGTCAAGTGACTAAAAGAGTTGCCTACTATCAAATTTCCAATTCAAATAAATCTTAGAATAAATATCTAACTTATGTATATGTAATAAATTAAAAAAAAAAAAAAAAAAAAAAACAGTAGATGAAGAAATTTTTTTAACTTTGATTCAAAATAATCAAAATGTTTAGCTGGTCTGTTTCTAGAAATTAAAAATTAAATGAGGCCTCCAAGAATTTTGTAAATAAATTACGTTTGTTTTACTTTCTCTTGTCTATATATGAATATATATAGAGAGAAAGTATTGAATTCATGTCAAAAATTCGATGTCGCGAATTTGATGGATATACACGTATTGAGGTCCCCTGAATCCAAAAAAGTGGTTTTTGTTAAACATATGTCGACACTAAAAATCTGGTGTGACAAGCACAGAAGACAATTTTCTCTTACTGAAGGTAAGAGAAAGTTGTGAGGTGTGCGACCAGTCCCACCAGATTTTATTTAATCGTTTTCTTCTTTGGCCTTACAATTCTTACTTATGTATTAAATACCCTCTATTCTTTAAAAAAAAAATTCTGTTAAAGTATGTTGTTTTTTTTTTTTTTATTTGTTTAAAGTCTTTTTTGGCATCTGAGGCCATTTAGACCCCGTCCCTATTTATTTCAATTGATTGGTATCCAATTTAATTGAAATAAATTTTTGCTTGGGATGGAATGCGAAATCTCGACTTTTCGTTTAAAGCACGTAACCTATGTTGTCAATTCTCCCCCTGGAATTAAAAATTCCAGTATAAGTGTTGGATTCAATGCAGAAAAAGTGCTACACATCACAACTCTTCGCAACATCGCAAATGCTTTAAAGAAAAGGATTCTGGTCTGCCAAATACTTTAATTTGGCCCCCCCCCCCCCCCTTAACCCCCCTGAATTTGGGACACTATGAAGGGGTAATGTTATTGATGAAGGTGAGGAGCAGCCCAGTGAATAACATGATTATTTATTTATTTATTAAGGCTTTAGGGCGAACAGCTGCCATGGCTTTTTTGCCCTTACAACAATTACAATGCTTGAGAAAGTTATAAATTAAACTTGGAGATAATTATTAAGCCAATTTATTTAGATCTACTTTTCTCGCTATAAGTCAACGTTTCGGACTACTAACGACTCCTTCTTCAGAACCATGCGAGGTGAATAATTAAATATGCCCTCTATTTCGTCATATAGATAATATTGTACATTGTTAATAATGATTTCGTAGGTATATAACTGAAAGGTAATGCAGCCAGACGAAAGAGGGCAAATTAAATTATTTACCCTCCATGGTCCTGAAGAAGGAGTCGTTAGTTCTCCGAAACGTTGACTTATAGCGAGGGGAGTCGATCTAAATAAATTGGCCTGATAATTATCTCCAAGTTTAATTAACAACCTTCTCAATCATGTTAATTATTATTATAAATTTCAGATATGAGGATCCTTACAAAATCTCTAGATGCTATAGATGCTTTTTTGTCTCTTCTATGTCAGAATTTCTTAGGGGTTGTGTCACTTAGAACAATCGTTAGCATAGAGTCTTAAAAAGACTTGTTAATGAAAACATTAATTTTGTTCTTCTAATCACTTGAACAAATATAAAAAATAAGAATTAATTGTATTTCAACATTGCAACAAAAATTATAAAAAGAGGAATAATAATAGGAATTCTCTATGAAGATGAGTACAGTGAGGGACAATATTAAGATCCACCCATGCGTTTTCTACTTGTGATTATTTCATTATTTTTAAAAAGAGAAGGTAATATATTTTTTTAATGGAAACTTTTATGGTTCAAACCTAGGAAATTTCCAATAAGATTTTCATTTTCTTTAATAATCACAAGTAGAAAACGCATGGGTGGGACTTGACTTAGGCGCTCACTGTACATGTAACTAGTAATAATAATTAAAAGATTAAGACAATAGATACTAGCACTGACACAAAGCAAGAAATATTGGAAGACAATTGATATTCATAATAGATACGTAAAATGCAAAAACATGTCAAGCAAAATTTATTTGAATAATTGAAGAGAGGTTTAGAATAAGAAATGATATGAATAATAAAAAATAGATTTGATTTCCTCCTAAAATTCCTGTTTTCTTCATCTTAAATTGATAATAACCATATGCGATGGTTTATTTACAAAAAAAATTTCTCGTAAATTTTTTCGGCTTAAGAAAACAAAAATTTATCTTAATTACAGGTGAGTAAATGTATCACTAAATAAATATAGTTTTAATTGATTTATTAAGATATCTAAATTTTAAATAAATAAAATGTCTATTAATACACTGGATTATTTAACACATTAGTGTTATCTTAATAGTCTTTCACTTGAATTTAAAAATGAAAAAAGTAATTGTTTATTATTGAAAACCACTTCAAAAGAAATTGTCGTCAACTATCATTCGAATATTAAGTTTAATATTTTAAAAGCAAAAAAGAATTGCCTGAAATGAAGAATAGATTATATTTATTTGGTTTTCAGATATTTATTTATAAGATTGAGGGGTGTTTTTTTAAACGATTCATAATAGAAATTGAAAATAAACGGAACCATTGCCAATATTAATAAAAGAGTTCTCTGACCCCGGTAATTAATTAAGAAGAAATGTGCAGACAAGTTGGCTTTTTTAAAGGGAGACTTTAATGCCTGGAACTTAAAGGATTTTAAATGGTGAGTACCGGTAGAGAAAAGAAAAGAAGTCAACTCCGCCTAATGGAGATTGGTCAGTGACCATAAGAAATGTCTAGACAAGTCATCGAAGAATGGCGCCGGATCACTTAAAAGAAAAAATGTAATTCAGAGGAAGGAAACAATGAGCCTGGATCTTTTGAAGTAAAAAAAGTAAAAAAAAGGTGACATTCATAAATTGGCTAAAAATTGTAAAGTAAAATAAATTTTTTAACGCAAATGCTTTTGTATTCATTTGGATTTAGTTGAGTAAGTAGTAACTCTTTCGTTTAATCAAAATATTATTTTTCTAAAATGATGTGAGATATTCCATATAAGACACTTTAAATCGAAAAAAAACTGCTTTTCAAAATGGAATTAGTCGAAACATGATTCCAATTTATCGTTTTCACTTAAAATTTGGACGTGATTTTATTGAAAATACTTTTTCTCTATATATTAACATAGCCCCCCCCCCCTTCATATGGAGAAAATTAAAAGAGCCTGCTAAACAAGATCTAGGTAATAGGAAATAATATATTTGTGAACGAAAAAGGTGTTTTTATGCTCTATTTTTTTAATTTTAATATAAAACAAAATTTTTATTTTTTACATTTTTTTTTACTCTAATAAATAATAGATAAATTGATAATCTGAATAAATAAAAATCATATTTTTTTGAAAATATTTATTTTTGGAAATCAGCCTGAAATTTTCTGGTTTTGGAGTGTATAACTTTCAAAGTCCAATACAAAATATTGTCAATTTGTTTCAAAATGAGAACAATTTTTTTTTAAGTCTTTTCGGCATCTTAGGCCAATCCAAATGATTTAAATAAATATTCATCGGACTGCTTGGAATCCGAACTCACACCCCTTGGCTTTATGATTATCAATATTGACATTTGTCAACGTATTTAACTAGATTTGTAATTGTGGCTGTTGAGTTGTATCAAGGAGGGGTCGCAACAAAATTTTTTCTTCCGACGGTTCGGTCTCGATAGGTCTTTGTTGATTAAATTGCACTAATATTAGACTTCTATAAGAGCCCTAAATGGTCTCAGTAGTAGTTGTGGCTCTAGCAAAGAGCAAAAAACTTGAAAAATAGATGAATTTTGGCGATTTAATAAAGATTTCTCCATTCATTTAATATATATTTATATTAATCGGTATTTTCTTCAGTAAATTTAAAAAAATATTTTGAAAGAATGTAATTTTCTACAAAAATTTTGCCTATAATAATTATCTAAAATGGTTTTATAATGACTGGTTTATTCGTAGAAAAATTCTTTCACCTCGTTAAGAACAATATCACTTATTAAAGAAATAGAAAAACATGTTAAAGAGAAAGTAGGGAAAAAAAAGAAATAAAAAAAAAAGGTTTAAATTACAATGAATGATTGAAAAAATATGCATATTTTTTTTTGATAACTTATAAAGGAAAAAAAATTTCATTTGTTTGAATGATTCATTAAAAACGTGTTCAATTGATATAGGCTTCAAAAAAATTGCGAAATTCATTTAGAGGTTCATGACTTCAGAAACGACTTATCGAATTTGGATAATAAAATAAAAGAGGATTAAGTTTGTTAAAAAATTCTTGTTTGGATCATAATTATTATTTTTTTTTTTTATAAAATATGAATTATTCAACAAAAAATTACCATTCACGGTGTTAATAGGTTTTAAAAGTAATTTAGAGATTTAAAAATAAATTGAAAATAAAATTTAATGAATGCATAATTTTATAAATAAAAAAAAAGTCTCAATAGTATCTGACTATAGGTGTCAATAAATGTGAAATGAATTTTCTTCCAAGGGTGGATACAAGGGGGGGGGGGGGGTAAAGGGGGTAATTACCCCTCTGAGATTTGAAAAAAATACTTCTTTTCGAAAACAAATGTATTTTTAATGTAAAATTTTAAAAATTAATTCTTATTAAATTTGATTTGTATTTATATTCTGGCAAACAAGTACAGAATGCGTCTTTACCGAAATTAAGAAAAAAATGTGTGCTGTGCGACCAGTCACTCCAGATTACCCCCCCCCCCCGAGAAACACCTCTGGATCCGCCACTGTATGGGGTGAATAACCTTCAAAGTTAAATATGAAATATAGTCAATTTTTTTTTCAAGATAAGAACTCGAAGCGCAAATTTTTTATTCAAGTATTTTTTTGGCATATTAGACCATTTAGGCTTTAAACAATACTTTATTATTAATTACGATATATATTGAGATCCAGGCATATAATATAATATTTCAATAAATTTACATATTAAACTTAATTTTTTTTTAAATTCCAGGAAGGGTGCCCCTAGTGCTTAATGTTATTCCCAAAGTGCCGTGAACTTCAAAAGGTTGGGAAACTCTGCTCTAGAGGTTTATTTCTTTTATCAAACTGATTCTTTGAATATATAAGTCCCCCTGAGTACAAGGTGAAAAATGTTGAGATTAGTTGGAGACGTTATGAAAGAGACATATTTTAACCTTCTTAGTTTTAGGGACAGAATATGATTTATGAAATGAAAATTTTATTTGCTACTTGTCTTAAGATTATAAATTTCCTTTAGTGACGACTTTAAAAAAAGAAATGGAAAAAAAGGACTAAACAAGCCCTAGAACACCTGGCCAGGAGTAGTTTTGCTTGTTGTTCCCAGGTGCAAATCTCCTCTCCACAAATTTTTATAAGAATATTTTCATATTTAAGTATAGAAATATTATACGTTTATGTGAACAAATAAAATAATTTCCTTTCAAGTTATTTTATTTTATACTAATAGAAATATTATTTAACATAAAAGATAAAAGTTTTAAAATAAAATAGAGGTCAAAAGCGATATAAAAGAAATAATATTTATATAGGCATAGATAGTAGCCACTATCTTAATGATTTTTTTTTCTGGTTGATTAATAGTATTCGGGCAATAAGTGAGGTGACCTTCATACAGGAGGGAAGAGTCGCAAAAAAAATATAAATAGAGGAAAAATCGAATGGGCGTTTGGCAAGTAAAGCAATGCCAATGTCAAAATGTCACTCAAGCAATGGATTTGTTGTTGCAACTTTGCACGTTTTCGATTCTCAACGAGAGAAAAAGAGAGAGAATGGAGTCCATTTCCAAGTCAAGGTCAGGGAAATCAAGTCGAGAGAAATCTCTATTCTTTCTAAGTTTAATTATCAATCAGAAACTCTTGCTCTTCATTCTCAATTCGGCTTTTCCTTTACCCAACGCTTATTATTTATTTGGAGTGTGTCAAATACAGCCAGTCTTAAAATTTCAAGTTTTTTTGAAGATGGATATATAGCTAGCTATATTTTATTTTTTGAAAGTGTTTTATATGGTTATTCCAATGAAAGTTTCAGTTTAAATATATAAAGGAAAAACTTAATAGACATCTATTTAACAAACCCCGTTAGTTACTATAATCTTTAATTTTGTCCGTATCAGGGCCGGATCTAGGGGGGGGGGGGGCAGTGGGTGTCTGTGCCCCGGGCGGCAGATTTCAGGGAGCGGCAATTAAAGAAAGATTTACTTAAAAAAAGGTAAAATGATATGAATTTTAATTAAATTTTGTCCCCCCTAAAAAATCTCTTAGGGCCGGTTGCTTCATCCTGGGTGAGCTTGTTAGCCCCGACTTTTTTTGTAGTGCAGAAACCCACTTCAGTTTTATTTTTATAGTAAAATATACGATATTTCATCATTTCATTGCTAAAAGAAGTATTCTAGAAGTACATATATTTGTTATTTTACCTTATATTCTACTTATTTTCTCAATAAAATGATGAAATGTTGTATATTTTATAAAATATGTTATAGGCTAGGGCCCGCTTGCATCAGATCTCGTCGCCATATTTAGCCCTGAGTTAACCTCACTTTTGAGTAATTTCATATAGATATATGGGGAATTGGAGCCAAGGTCCGGGCTAAAGTTAGCCCAGGCCCAAAGGTGGGGCTAAGATTTAGCCCTGGGTTGACACGTACGAACATGTATTATGAACTCAAGCATCCTAACTTCACCAATATAAATGTAAAAAATAATATAAATGCAATATGGAATCTACCGTTTTTTTGTTATTATTCATTTTATGTCAATCAGGATTATACTCGTATATCCAGGATATATTGCAAGTTGTTGAATATTCTCCTAACTTCATCTAAGGCATTGCACATGTCTTGTTAATAAAACTATTTGTTTTCAAATTGAATGCAAATTGATATTAAATATTTATATGAATATTTTCAGTTGATATTACTTCTTGTTAGGTGAAAATAAAAGGTATATTTCTTTTTGAAATTATCTTTATTTGAGCCACACAGCTGAAAATTTGTCAAAATAGTTGTGAAGATTGGAACAATTGACTAATTGTTATGTGAAAACTAATAAATCTTGTTTATTTTTTTGAAAATTTTCAAATTTTAGCAAAAAAAAATTAAATTCTTATATTTAAATGTATATTAATAATATTTATTTAAATTATGGGTGATAATATCAATTTTTATTTTTAATAATTTTTATAAGATGCCTTAATGGAGTTGCAAACTTCACAAACAGAACATGATTTGTTCCCCCGGAAGAGGGTTTCTGCATTACAAAAAAAAGCCATTTAGCCCGGGGCTAACAAACTCACCCAGGATGAAGCAACCGGCCCTTAGTGGTCCGTATGTCTGTCTATCTGTTCGTCATAAAAAAATTTCGAATTTCCTATTTCGAATATTTTTGTAGATATTCGTAAATTGCTGAGAAATAATTAGCCTATCATTTCTTAAGTGAACATCTTGCTATTACTTAAGTTTTTATACTAGAGTATAAGGAGACGCCATGATCAGTCTAAGGCTAGAGAATTTAGATACCTTATATTTGTTAGGAGAGGCAAAATTTAATTTGCAATGTTGAGAGGGTTGAGGGGAGGGGGCGGCAAAAGAGTCCACTGGCCTAGAGTAAATGCCTAAACCCACACCTGCTAATTTCATTTTGTTTTTGTGAACCACTTTTCCTATTTTGCCGCCCCCTCATATCTGCCGCCCGAGGCACATGACCCCTCTGAACCCCCCCCCTAGATCCGGCCCTGATTCTGTCTATCTATAAGTAGGAAATTATTTTAAAAACCTTAAATTTATTATATTTTTAAAATATTAAAGTATTAATAGTTCGTTTAGTAAATGTTTTATTTTGAAAAACAAACTGATTGCCACATCAGTTTATTGAAAATGATTTAGGACCAAAAAAAAAGAGATTTGCTTTGTATAATAAGAATGAGGATTTTCGTTCGAGAATGTTTATAAAAAAATATCACGTTCTCTCTCTTTCTCTCTGCTTCGTTAGTTTACAAAACGCATCTCCGGATATAGTTATTTTCATAAGAGATGCCGATGAAAGACCACCAAAAAGGTTTTCCGGTTTAGTTAGCAAGAAATGGAGAGGAAAAAAAAGATTGAGAAAAGGAAAATGTAAATAGAAAAAGTTGAATTAATTAATTTTAGATAAATGAATTACAATTAATAAATAGACTTTATTAAAGTCAATAAATTGTACTTTTTTTTGGAAAATGGAAAAAAGGTCTTATTTGAGAGAGAAGATATTAATTCAAAATATTAATGCGAATTATTTACACTAAAAAAAAAATTCTGGGCAGCTTTCATTAAATAAAAAAGCCAACTGACACAGATATTTTCCAAGGGAGGCCAACATGTTTCTTATTTTTCTTTAAAAATACCTTCACGAAAATAAAAATATATATTATTTGTACATTAATTTACACAAGATAAAGATCCAGATTTATAGCTTAGATGAAAATCAAGATAGGTGATTCAATTATGGCTGAAAAAAATAGAGATTTAATAAAAATGTTCTTTTAAATATCTCATTTTTCTATCATCGAAAAATTAGAAAATTCAAAATAATCATTATAAATCATTATCATGCTTGTCTTGTTCATACATAAAAAACAAGATGTGAATTTTATATCTTTTTATATTTAAAATTGTTGATTAACATAAAATGTCTCTATGATCGTCTTTTTTCTGACACTCACTGATTTATAGATCTATTTAGAGGTGAAAGTCAAAGGAGGGGCTTCAGGCTATAAGTCCTTATATACAATTTAGTAGTATTTTCCTGGATTGGTTTTTTTGTCATGTGACATGTCAAGCCATTTGTATAGCAACGATATTATTTATACCGTTTTATAATAAACATAACTCAATCATATTTGTGATGATAGAAAATTCTAATAATTTTTTTTATTACGACCCCGATTAATGATGGATTCGGAAAAAGCGGCCCAAGGGTTACCGACCCTGGATTAAACTATATAATTTAGAGGGGAAGAAATCATTAAATTGCTTTTTTTTTATATTAAAAAAAAAAAAATTTTTTTTTTTTTTTATATTATTAATAATAAAAATAAATATATATATTTTTTTTTTAAATATTTAAAATAAAAAATTTTTTTTTTTTTTTTAATATATTAAACACTTTGATTTTAAGTTTTTCGTCATCGTTAAAAAGAACCTGGGCCTAAGACTCAGAGCTTCTTGTTTCTGATTTATTCAAATTACTTTTTCATTTGATTAATTAAAGACGAAGCCTAAATGACCTCAGATGCCGAAAAATACTAGTAAAATATTTATTTTAATTGTTTGCTTATGATTTTAAATTAATTTTAAGACTCAAATTGGGATCAGTGACACTGGACCATGAAGCAAAAGATTTCATATCTTGAAAATAATTAAACTAAAAACAGACCCAGGAAGCTAATGAACTTCCTAAAATTTGAATATACATTTACAATATTCAATAAAATTAATCTGAGTTTACATTTTACAGATATAAGATATTTTATAATTTATATTTATAGAAAATAAAAATATAATAATATGAAAAAATATTCATTATACTCCCTTCCGACAGCTAGTGAACACTACTAACTATATTTTACTTTCATATATTATAAGAAAAAACTAACTAATTTTTTTTATGAATATTTTTAGGAATATTATTTAATTATGTTCGATGAATTAATTCAAAGATATTTTATTATTAAAAAAGAAGAAGGACCAGAGTTCATATCCGCGTAACGAACATCTGCTGTACATAAAACTAAAGAAAGCCATTAAGAATTTAAGACTTGTGCTAAAAGAATGCAGGAACAATGACTGTAAATCGCGAATTACTTTATTTATAGTTATTGCAGACAGGTGGTAAAACAATTTAAGAAATAATTCACGGTAAAGAAATAGTCTGAGATTGAAATATCAATGGATTTTTCTATTTTCTCTAACTTCAATAGAGATGTTTATTAATTTTATTTTGAAAATATATTTTGATAGTAAAGTATACAGTGTATATTAAATCAAATTGCTGAGAGGCGTAGAGAAGAATTAATTAGGCATCTATTCTGATAATAAATGAAATAATTAATTCCCTCTGTCAAAAAAAAAACTCCTCATGTGAATGAACTCAAAGAAATCTTAAAAACACCCTTTTGATATGTTTACACAATAAGATAAATGTTAATTTTAACATATCATTTTTGACAGGAAATTGGAACTTTTTCTAAAATTTTTTTTTCTCTCATTCTGACTAAAATTTAATTATTGCTTATCTGTTTTTTTGAATGGAATTTAATAAATATTTAAAAGGAAAGAATGATAAAATGCGTATATCCTGTACCTAACGATGATATATTATTATTAGAATAAGATAAAGGAACGAAAGGAGATGCCCACCCAACACCCAAACACCAAGGGCGGGATCGGAAATATACAATTGCCATTTAATATTTGTGATGAAGTAAGAAACCGTTCCACACTAAGACAGACAAATCTCCTTTCAAGGTCTCCTACTTAGGAAGTTGACACCTTCATTAAGAAATCCTAGTTTTTTTTTTCTTAAATATTTTCTAATCTGAATTAATATCTATTTCTAGCACAGGTGACAAGAATATGAAATTGGGCTTATTAATAATGGGAATTTTTTTTAGGTCGGAAACATTATCAGACACAGTTTTTTTTCTTGAACTTTTTACTAGCATTTAAAATCGGTATTTGAAGAGATGTTTTGAAAAAAAAAAAAAATGTTATTTGTTGTCTATTTAGTTACCATTATTTCATAAAATTACTGAAATCAGTGGCTGTTTGTCTATGAACAGGAGAAGGAGCATGTGCAGCCAAAAATAAAAAGCCTCCGATTTTTTACAATTCATTGAGACTTTTCGGGTTAATTCTATTGATATTCAGTCTTTCAAAATTGTTAAAGTCCCGGAGTTGGTCGTTTGGGTAATACATGAAAATTTATGTATCATATGTGCAAGCGAGTTGGCCCATCATACTTATTAAGTGGGACTTGAAAATTTTGAAAGACTGAAGATGGGTCAATAAAATACACACGAAACGTCTCTTTGAATTGTAAAAAATCGCAGGCTTTTTATTTTTGGCTGCACATGCTCCTTTTGTTAAAATTACTTTAGGTTGGGTGAGTTTGTTGCTGTAGATATGATAATGTTAGAGTTGCGAGGATGCAGCCAAAGAGTTTTAAACCAATGAAACACCAATTTCCAATCGAGACGTTTCAGTGAAATTTTATTCTGCCCTCTTCAGGGGTTTGAGGAATTTGAATGTTTATAGGGAATATGTTTTGGCCAAGTCGGTTTTATGAAAATACAGCTTCAAGGACGATGGCTCTTAAACAGTTTCGAAGATCATCGCCAACATTAAAATTACTTTTGTTAATATATTTAAGAGTAAGGGAGAAATTGGCTTTCAATCTACACCTTTTTTTATCTCAACTATATGATTAATCAATGATATGGACAAATAATTATATTTTAATTAGGCTAGTGTAAATTTAAAAAATAATCTTTAATGGTATTAAAAATAATTCATTGAAATAGAATATTCTTATGCAAAAGAATTGATATTGTTTGATTTGGATATCAGGAAGGTCGCATTATCAGTTTGGTTTATGACTGTTTACGCTCGTTGAATACGTATCAACCTGGTGTATTTCCATATAAGGATCTAAAAATACGACCAAAGGGTTCGACTTGGTTAAGAAAAACGAGAATCTACTGTATAATAGATTAGAGAAAGAAAAGTCGAATAGAATTATAACCTTAAGATAAATGGAAATTAGGAAATACAGTATGTTATATAATATTTTTGTTTAAAAATAAATCAATTATACTAATTAATTGAAAAAAAAATTATATTCTGATAAATGAAATGATATTAATATATGATAAATTAATTTAAATTAATCATCAAAATGAAATTTTAATATTTAAATCATAATATTCAAAAATAAAAATTCAATAGTTATTATTTGGTGATAAGTACGTTTAAAAAGTATGATAAAATAAAGGTTATATAGTCTATATTCAGATAAACAGAGAAATCTAAATTAAGTTATTTAAACAAAAGTTGTTGAGTCAATTCGTATATGAAGTTATTTAGGCATAAATATTTTTTCCATAAATTCCTTGGTTGTATAAGAATTAAACTGATGATGTCTTTCAAAGGATCGTTGAAAAGTCTTCTAATTACAGTAACATATAAAATTAATTAGAGAGTAAGGGGTCTTGTCTTAATTACGTACTTAATTACTTTTTTCTGCTATTAAAATGTTTCATAATGACATAGGTATTTTAAAAATATAAAGAGCACTTTAAAGAAGTTTCAAAATTATTTAGACATATTTTATGTAAAATTAAAATTGGGTCCTTAATGATATGTTTATTTTAAATTTTTTTATTAAGTTCGAGAAATTTTCCTTATGTCAAATATTTCTAATAAAATGAAATTTAAAGAAGGATTAATAGAATAAATAGTCAAAAAGGGATATGGGGAAACTATGGACAGACAGACCTTCAAATAATTTTTCAAGGTAAAGAATTTGTCAATAGATATTTAGGAGATAACGGTGGAATATTTAATATGAGAGAGGGCGTAAAAAAAAAACAAATGAAAAAACAGGAAAAAATATTTTTACTTTAATATATGGAACTCTCGATGTTTCGACCATTTTTATTCTTTCTAATTAAAGAAGATTTAAATGTTGATATAATGTACTATATTAAAACAAGAATTTTTTTTCAAATTTGCTTTCCATTTGGTGGCCTTGCGCCGCCCTCTTTATAATTTTTTTTCTTTTTGTCATTATTTTCAAATAATATTAATATTATGAACCAGGAAACAAATTCGTACTGTTCTTTTTGATTATTTGTAGTTATTTATAAGAATTATAACTATTATTAAGAAGCCTTGTTTTTCTAAATTGATTCTATTCCCAGTATATCGATTTTCGGATTGGTATAATCAGTGATAAACATAATCCATTAAAAAATTATCGCAGATCCGCAAGCGGAAAGATCACTATCCCAAATCCGATCCGATCTTCGGATTTTAAATCCTATTTTTAGATCCGTGAAGGTTTGTGAAATTTCTCTTTTATCAAATTTCTTGAATCGATCTTTTTTTTGGCGAACGTTTTTCCTCCGAGTCAAAATCCCCTTTCGAAGAATGCTTTACTGAGAGGGAACCTTCTTTACGTCCCTTCCACAGGACGGGATGTCACAGCAACTCCCTCTCCTCGTAGAGTTGCCTGGGGGCCATTGTGGGGAGATTCAATATTCCAAATCCAGTGCCTGCTTGACGATATGTTTACATTAAATAAATATTTTTATTTAATGAAAAAATCCCGCACGCCCTGGGTTTGAACAGGGATCTTCTTTGTAGAAGCTGACACCCTAGCCCACTACACCCACTACACCAGCGAGCCGCCCAATGGATTCAATCGAACAAATAATTATGGATTAGATAAAGACGTTTTAAAGAAAATGTAGTTTATGAATTATTTCTTACAATCAGAATAGCTAAAAATGCTCTATGCAAAACTCATTTGTCTGATTGTTGACAAAATGAAATGTCAGCTCATTGAAATGATTTTAATATACTGAAATAATGAAAGAAAAATCTCTATATAATAAGATTTTCATTTGATATAATAAGGCAAGAACAAAGTATCCGGAAGTGCAAAAATTAATTTGTTTTTGTTCCCTGGAAAGTAGGTAACCCGAATGACAATTCCCTAATTTTGGATTGCTTATCTACCAACAACCGATCACCAAATATTTCCTACAACTCATATTTAATAATTTTCCATCAATATTATAAATTTGTGAAATTTTATTCACAGAATAACTTAGATTTCAAGGCATGCAAACTTTAAGTTTGAGAATTATTGAGATTTTAGTAGGTCTCATTTTATTTTGTTTGAATTTAAAGTTCATTGACTGAATTGAAGGTATCCTTGGGGCATGGGAAAAGAAAAAAAAAATAAGTAAGGTCGCCTGAGGTGACGTTAATGATAATGACGATGACTAACTAAACTAGAGTGGACATGTCATCGTCATTTTCCAACAACGAGAAAATAAGAGACGGCAATTAAGAAAGCCGTGTGTTAATAATCCTTCCTTTCAGATAACTGTAGTATGAGTGGACGGTAGTGATTCATTTCTCGCTCTCGATCTTCAGGTACTAACACTCTGGCTACTACAAGAGACTTTATAAATTTTAATTCTTTTACAAATTGATTTCTTACTCTCTTATTTAGAGGTAATATTATTTTTTATTTTTCAATCATTTTTATTATCAATTGAATGAATGAATAACTCATAAGAATTGATAGGAAATAATATATTTTTGTATTTTAAAAAATCGCTCATTCGGTCGCTTCATTATTTTTTTTTTATTTTCATGGAGTTTGTAATTTCGTTTTTTGCTTGAAGATAGCCCCCAAAATTACATTTTTACTAAAAAACAGGCCTCTTCTCTTTAAAACATGCCAAGAATGAGGATTTGTTAAATATTATGACTATGGGTCTACTTTTATAAGAGTTTTGGAGCAATTCAAAAAATTCATGAATTGATTTTTGGATTGTTTTTTTTTTAATTGTTAAAGATCTTTATTCGGCATCTGAGGCCATTTAGACCCGTCCCCATTTATTTCAATTGCCTGGTATCCAATTCAATTGAAATAAATTTATTGCCAGAGATGAGATGCGAACCCTTGACCTTTGACATCAGAAGTTAATGCTCTACCTCTGAGCCATAGGATTTTGAATTAATGCCCCTGATACCGAAAAAGATTTTTTTTCAAATCATAAATGAAAATTAAAATTAGACTATATAAGTGAGAAAATTTTTTATTCCGTGTTGATTAATAAATGTACTAGCGGGTCAAGGAAGTTATATACCGGTATTTTTTCTCCTAGAAAAAGACTGGTTAGGTTAGTTAAAAATGTATATAATCAAAATATTAGTAAAAAAAAAAAAATGAGAAAGTTAGATTTGGGTTCTACAATGAAATTTTATAATAAAAGAAATTTTTTGCACGAACTTTTTAATCATTTTCGTGACGAAAATTTTGTTATCATTTCAATTTGATATTTTAGCCTTGTTTTAAAAAAATTTGGTTTATTTTTCTTACTGTTTGGTACATGAACAAAAAAAATTATTTTCCATCGTTTTGATATTTTTAGGTATCTAATTTTATTTCTGTATTGTTTTTCTTATTTTAAAAAAAGCCGGTAAAAAAAAAAATATTTTTATTTTTAAAAGAACATTTCACCTAGTCACCTAAATTAAAAAATAATAATTACAAGCAGATTCAAGTTATTTTTATCTTGTGTCCTTTAACAAATGATTTAAAATTATATTTGTTTTGGAACTCTTCTTTTTTTTTTTTAGTGCACAAAAAATATATTACACAATAGTAGCCAGAGATAAATGAATAGCTATGAATGAAGCACGAGCGTACGAAGAACGAGCGAGTAAAGAAAGCTCGAATCAATTTTGTTGGGGATTAATTGATATTTAGTTACGGTATGGAGTTTTTTGGGACTTTGATGAGTATATAAAGTTAAAATTAGGGTAGGAGAGATTTTTTTTATTAATTTTTTTCGCCCATTTAGACTTTGAAAGATACTTTTTATATTTTAATGACGGTATATGTGATCCGGGGACATTTATTTACCCCATGAATTAAATATTCATTGGACTGCCTGAGGTCCGAACTTACGCCCTTGGCTTTTAGGTTATTAATTGTCATAATCTCTAACCTCTAAGCTACGGGGGAGAGGGGGATTTTTCTATTAATGAATTGAATATTATTTTCTAAATGATAAAAGAAAATAAAGTATTATTTGAATGAGAAAAAAATAAAAAACTATACACCACTCCCTCAATTCAATTTTAAAACATCTTGTCTTTCAATAAAAGGATAAAAAAGTTTTTTTTTTACACAAATCTCCCCCTCGAATGGTGGATTTTTATTTAGCAAAGTTTATGTGGATAAATTTAAAAGTCATGTCATAGTGGTAATTTATTAGACCAAGCATTAGTTGAAGAGAATTTGAATATTTAGAAGAAAGATCTTTTTTTTTTTTACATTTTGTAGTAAATTTACGGCTTATTATTGTTGAAATATGTGTCAAAATAATTTATTATAATAAGTTTCTCATACATTTGGTTCTTTTTGATCATGCTGGAAATACAGTTAACGAGTGGAGAAAATATAAGAAGTTGATAGGCATTTATTAGTGATGAGTAGAGACCGGATTTTAAGCAAAATGCTTATTGCTGAATTTTATAAGCAACCATTAGATATTTAATTTCTATACGAATTAGGAAAAACTAAGTGTAATGAGATTGCATTTTTTACGCTTTTTTTGCTTTTTTGAGTTTTCATGCTTTTTTTCCCTTTCGTGCTTATTTTAACTTATTTTAGGAATATTTATAATTTTTTTTTTTTTTTATTAAAAAACACTTTTTTCTCATTCACACACGCATACACCAGGGACGTATATAAGGGGAGGGGGAGAGGCCCCCCCCTCCAAAAAAAAATTTCCAAAAATTCCGCAGTGCGAAAAAATATAGCCCTGTAAAAAAAATTTTTTCCGCAGGGTGAAAAAATTTGGTTCCGCAAAAACAAAATTTTTCGCAGGGGGGGGGCAGAATAAATTTAGTTTCTTTAAAAAAAATTTGTATACGTCATTGGTATGAATAAAAATTGCTTATGAGATGCTTTTTTTCAACTTTTATGCTTATTTAACAACTTTTTATTCAAGTTTTTTATGCTTTTTTAAGCACTTTTTTTCCATTTTTTTATGCTTTTTTGTCCGGTCTCTAGTGATGAGAAATCCGAAAAGAATTCGAAACTAGAAATTTTTCTCTTGATTGAATTTTAAATACAATTTCGAGGGAATGTGACTACTGTCATCACTCTGTCAACTTTAATTTAAATATAATTAATTATATCGGTGTGAACCGAAAATATATATCATTATCATTAAGTTTCCTTTTTATAATGAGAAGATTGGAGAATTATCCGGGACAAAACAATTTTAAATGAGAAATTAAATAAAGAAAATTTATGAAAAAAAAACAGCATAGGTGGTAGCTTTCTCGAAAACGCGAACATCAATTTTCAAGAAAATTTTGCTAATAGGCCTATATTTATTGAAGAACTTCTAAAAAATAGTTGTTTTAAAAATTTTAATCAAAATTGTTAGAGCCGATTTTGAGAAATTCAAAAAAAACTGAAAAAGTATTTCAATAAAGTAGTAGTACTTTTTGGCCGATTTTGTTAAAAAGCTTATTTTGAGTGTTCGGTATCTAACTTAAATATAAAATTTCAACCTCGTAGCTAATTTCCTTCATGCTTACAATTATCCACAGACACACAGTGCAATTTGCGGGGCTCACTTTATTGGACTCAAAACATGTATGTCCCTCAAAATCTCGATCTCGAATTTTAGACATGATCGAAATACTTTCTCTCGCTATATTACATATAGAGGTAAGAGAAAGAAAAAGTATGTAAAGAAATAATTATTCAAATAGAAGTAGGTCCTACTTGAAATTATAAGTAAATAATCATTAAAATTTATTTTCCATCATATTTTGAAGTTTTTGTAATGAAAATAAATATTTTGATAAATTGTTCAAATTATTTTTATGTTGAAAGCATGAGTCATTCATTAGACTAAACATTGGAACAGGTTTCGTTCCGTTTGGCAACTGAACATTGATTTCAGATTAGGTGGACTTATTGGTTTGTCAATGGGGAAAAAGAAAACGTAACTGCTAATAAACTGAGTAGATTTAGCTGGTTGAAACATCACCAGATTTTGTGTCAATAGATGTGTCACGGTTTGTTAAAGTCGATGACCTGCACAATGCTACCTGATGGAATCAATCAAGAGTGCTTCCTCTAAAAGAGAAATTCAGTTATAGCGGAAATTAAAATTTGTTTTCCTCAAATATAATACATCAATGTAAAAAAATATTTTAATAAATTTATATATTATATGAATGAATGCATATTAATGAATTATAAAATTCAAGGTCATTCAATATAATTTATAAAATAAATTCATATTCAGGGAGGTTAAAAATATTTTAAAAAATCTGATGTGACTGATGCACAGCACACAACTTTCTCTTACATTCGGCAATCGAAAGTTGTGTACTGTGCTTATCACACCAGATTTTTTGTGTCAGGGAGAAATTAGAGAAGCATAAAAAATATATTGAGTTAAAAAAATAATAAGTGGGCGGAAAACTAAATTAAATAGAGATTTTATAAAATTGTATAAAAAATTTCCGCTGCAAGAACAATTATTACTCACCTCCCCTCTCCCCCCCCTTTCCTTTCTCCTATAAATTATTACTCATTTTTGTAATATGTATGTATATTAACAATAATAATGACCCGTTAAAAATTGCAAAGTTATAGCTTAAGTTGAGAAAATATTGAGGGCGAATTTTTCAAAAAATATTAACATGATAAATCAAAAATATAGATCAACGAAAAGCTCTCTAAAAAAAGTATTT
This sequence comes from Euborellia annulipes, assembly GCA_023213315.1. Classification (NCBI taxonomy): domain Eukaryota; kingdom Metazoa; phylum Arthropoda; class Insecta; order Dermaptera; family Anisolabididae; genus Euborellia; species Euborellia annulipes. The sequence continues at coordinate 4,020 of JAKCPI010005423.1, read as the reverse complement.
TTGAACAATGCAATATCAGAACTAATAGAGTTAGTTTGGTTACCAGGAAGTGACTGAAAGAAAAATATTTTTACAGTTCACTTGAGTCGGAGCACAGCACTTGAAAACGACTGCAGAATAAGCAGTTGTCGAAACGTTGTACAGTATTTATAGTTTTAATAAATAATTAATAAACAAAATGTGGTCTATAATTAAAAATCTCAATATAATATTTATTGAAAATTTTGGAAACATGTATTGTAAAAGATATTATAAACAAAAGGCCTTCAATCAACTATAATAGTCAGAATTATTATAATTAAATGTGATTTCTGTTGATGGCCCGCTGCCCCCAGGGAATCGAACCCGGGATCTCCAGCCTCTTAAGGGAATCAGTGATTTCCCCTTGCACCAGGGCACTAGGCCCTCGACCTCATTATCATGCCTCGAATAGTAGGTTCAATTCCCAGTGGATGTTTCAATATAAATCCCTCATTTAGTTAAATGGAAAAATATTTATTTTGTATATTCCAACTCCGACAAAATCGAATGGGATTTTTCCAATCATAGATTTATTTATCCTTTTACTTACTACAACATTTGGAATTATTTTCATTACTTCTTTATATAATAAAATGCAAATATTAATGTGAAAATTAAGTATTTTTTTGTTTATCCTTTTCTTAATTTTAACGACACCGTTAGATTATTTCCCCCTCTCTATTTTCATTCACATATAAGTCGAGAGAAGAAATTAGTAACAAAGATATTAAACGTTGAGTGCGAAATTGCATTTTTGCGATGATTCATTAACTTTACGCGACAGTTAAAAAATGTCGTATAATTTAAATTGATAAAGATGGGCAACACTCTTATCAAAGTAAAGAGGGTAAATTTTTCCTCCTTTTGATTTAGTGAAATAAAAATGACGACAAGGAATAAAAACTTTCTTTTAAGATGTTTTGGAAAGATACTGTATTTATTTAATAAATGCCAGATGAGGTTTAAAACCCATTTCATTGAAGGGATTATAGTCTGATGATCAATGAAAAGCTCTTTTCATTTACGTATTTACTATGGAAAAAATTTAATGAAATTATTTATTTATTAATTATAAATAAGTTCTGTTGATTTATTTTTTTTGTTGAGTATCATTATTCATCACTTGCTTTGCTAGACTGTATAAAATTTGAACCCCTACCATCCCCCATTAATATACAAATAAAAAACAGTTGTGATTCGGCACATCACTCAACTTTCTCTTGACTTGATTAATGGAACGTTGAGCTTCCACCAGATTTTTTTATAATATATCAACAATTAATGGGATTTTCCAATCCATTTAGCAAAATTATAGCATTCACTGTACCAAACTTTAATGTCAAATTTGAGCTTTGAAGGATTTTCTGTTAACACAGACAGACACCATTTTGGGAGATTCGTTCCAATATCAAAACGTGTATTTCCTTTCCTTTGAAATACAATATTTTCTCCATATTAGCTATCAATTAATTTAAGAATGTGATAAAATGATGCCGAAAAAAATATTTGTATAATTTATATATTTTTCAGATAATTATTGATAAGTCTATTATTCATATTTAAGGAGTTTTTCGATTTTTTTGCAATGATTCAATTACAGTGAATAATTAATGAATGTGCGAAAGGAAAGACGTACAGTACGTACATAATATATTTGCGAGTGTTTTAGGTTGGGGTTTAGCACGGCATATGTCGGCCCTCGTCAACGATATCGGCAACGATGACTCACCTTAGGGTCCTGGGGTAGGCATCCGCCCCCTCGGGTCAGTCGACCCCACAAAAAGCAGAGGGGGGATTTATTTCAATAGGCCTCTCGAAATTTGTGGCATATCTAGGGCAGCCAATTGAAAAATAAACTAAAAATAAAATCACTAATGACAGACAAATCTTTTGAGTGAAGAAATAATATAAATATAGCAATCTATGATTAGGTTATAGTAGAAAAAATTTTGAATTTTTTTTTTTTAAATTTTAATTAATTTGTTAAGGTAGAAATAACTACAAAAAGGAATCAATGGTCTATGAACTCTGGTAAATTTTATAAATATTTATCATTTCATATTTATTTTCTAATATTTGATGGGTTCAGAGTGCGAAGAAACAGAAGTTAATTTTTGATAAAAAAGTTAAGAAATTACAAAGTTCTACTATCAGGTTCAATAGATTTCGGCCAAAAGTGATGATTATTTACAATTTATTTACAGGAAATTACCCAACACAAAATCTCCATTATTATCATTAGCTGATTATAAAATTTCTATCTTAATATTGATATTAAGACAATAATATAATTATAACAATTATCTAGTAAAAAGATTCATTTTTCGTGTTTAAGGCCATCGTTGGCTGAGTGTTTTCGCAGTCTGGCTATTCGCCCATTGTGTTATTTAACCGCGTCCAATGACAATTACATCACCTGCTCTCCATATTCTAATTAATGTCATTGAGGGATGCAATATTTAAACGAATAGCTAGAAGGTCACAACGCCATTCATTCAATGGATAGCGGAAAACGTTGAAATAAATGAATAGAGTGTGGGAAAATAAATCTGGGGAAAAAAAGTAAAAATACTAGAAAAAAAGCACAAATGAAAGGTAATAGTCGGCTTAATTTCATTTAACAATAATGTAAGATAGGTTGTTAAAATACTTATATTTATTGTTGTATTTAAATTTTTAATAAAATAAATTAGGAAAACAAATTCACGATCTAACTAGCTATAAATGTGTTGCTTTAGAATTTACGATTAAGGTGACTAATATAGCCCTACGATAATATTACCACTCTTTTGGTTTAAGTAGGCAATTTCTGCCTTCCTCAAAGGTCTACAATGAAATAATAAAATCATTATTTTTTAAAGAACATCAAAAACTCTGTGGGAAAAATTTTCTTGATATGTTAATTTTTTCTAGAAGTTCCTAGAAACTTTATTGTTTCATTGAAGGTTTCTGAGGTAGGCAGATTGAAGAAACCAAAGGGCCAGGTCAAATAAGAACGTTAACTATTCAAAGTAATAGTTGGATTTTATTTATAATCCCTTAAATAATGAATATATACAAAATAGTTTTTTCCCAAAGGATATCACAGGATGTCGAACAGCTACTCAAAGATTGAGGTGAGTGTAATGTTAATAAAAAATTTAAATTATTTTTTATTATCAATTATTTTTTATTTCTAGATATTTATCGGCCAACCAGTGTACATTATTGGTTTCAATCCTTAAACTGGATCATCTTCAGGGCCTACAAACAAAATATATATACATCAGGAATTATCTTTTACTGTGAAACAAACATTAGTCAGATTTAATAAAAATTATAAAAATTATAAAAACATTTTCATATATATATAATATAATTCGTAAATTCATTTAAATAAATATTTTATTATTATGTGTATAGTTATTAGATGGAATTTTCTTTTGTCTTACCTAAAATTCTATGAAAATCCAACCTATAAATTTATTATTCACTTGTATAATTTTTTGCGAACAAACTTTTATAACTACTTCTATTTCACAAAGATATATATTAACTCCTTCTATTAACATATATTGTATGTATAATTTTTCGTTTTATGAAATAAAATAAATTACATTTAAGAAAACAAGGAGAATCGTTCGTTTTTTTGTCTATTCAACGTATTATTTTTTCTCATTTTTTTCGTTGACAGGCAGAATTACCAACTTGATTTGACGAAATTATTTTAAATTTTTCTTTCTATTTACAATTTATTATTTTAAAAAACCTGTTAAACGATTTAATAATTTTAATATTTAATCTTTAATTTTTAATTCATTATTGTTTTTATAATTTTTTGAAAATGAAACAAATTTTTCTTTTTTTTCTTTCGCGGCTGAATTTAAAAATTATAAATTTTCTTTCGCCATCTCAAGTAGGTAAATTTAATATTTAAGACCTTAATGTTAATACTAGTTTTCATGACGAAGATACAAGTTGATGTTATACATTTATATTATTATTAATTCTCGCATATAA